>NQII01018349.1:0-13273 GCA_002778355.1 Clitarchus hookeri
CACTCCATCATTGCGGAATCATTCCTATTTTATTTGTTACAATGTATTTATTGTAAGTTTGTAACAGTAGGTAGGTAGATAGAGCTTTACGTCGCGTTGACAGCAGGGTTGTCAGAAACGGAGCAAGTCGCTCATAAAAGTATGGACATGGAACTGTTTGTATCTTGAACGCAAAATAAATGCAATATAAACCAAGCCAGCATTCACTAGGGGTGATAACGGAAAGCTCAGGATGGCTGGATCGGAAGTCAAAACAGAGTACTCCTGAAAGTGAGTGTGGTTGTTTTACCACAGCAACACCTCACTCGGTGCGAGTACGATACCATGGATGTGTNACGTGTGTATGAATACGGTGCAGTTGCTCTTCTAACCACTTCAAACTCCCCTCCTATTTCTATATATTTTCAACACCTATTCCAAATGAATTGGTTATACGTTCATGCCATTACTGGGATGTTGTGCATCACACTCCATCATTGCGGAATCATTCCTATTTTATTTGTTACAATGTATTTATTGTAAGTTTGTAACAGTAGGTAGGTAGATAGAGCTTTACGTCGCGTTGACAGCAGGGTTGTCAGAAACGGAGCAAGTCGCTCATAAAAGTATGGACATGGAACTGTTTGTATCTTGAACGCAAAATAAATGCAATATAAACCAAGCCAGCATTCACTAGGGGTGATAACGGAAACCTCAGGATGGCTGGATCGGAAGTCAAAACAGAGTACTCCTGAAAGTGAGTGTGGTTGTTTTACCACAGCAACACCTCACTCGGTGCGAGTACGATACCATGGATGTGTGGAGCACCCATAAAAAAATCCGTATTTATTAAAACTCCATGTAAATAGAAATACGTAAACCGTCGGAAGTTCGCGGCTTCTTGCATATTCTTACAAAATTTGCTAAAATAAAGATTTGTAACATTTAGTAATACAGAATGCCAGTTGTTATGAACTGGCTTCGTTCTCAAATCATGGATAATGAGTGAATTATTTATCATAATTGCAGAACTTAGGGATTTGATAACTCTATTAATTTTGTAAACACGAACTAGAGTTATAGACGACTTTGGACTCTTAGATTATGCTAAATAGCAGGAAATGCCGGATATTATACATGTTCATTCTATTGTATGAAACCTATATATGTAATGAGACCTTGATCAATCTAGTTTTTTATGCTTGCTTTCAGTGCTCAAAGCCAATCCTAATAACGTTTCGAATTGTTTAGTGAATAGTTTATATACATATAGGTTATATACTCAAGCATATGCATACGTAGATGGCCACGCATACGTCCATATTTCATTCGACAGTTTGTAAAAATTTCATGTCTCTTCCAGTATATTCGTACTGAGCATAGCCAAACCACTGCCATTTTTATTAAAATCGGCTGTGCCTCAGCAGAGAGATTTTAGCCTTATTGGCTCCGTATTATTATAACTGCAGAAGTTATACGTACTCTGAGCATTCAATAATCATAAATAATATACAAATGAATACACTTACCATAGTAATTCAAACTAGGCATTCATTGTTCTATGTTTGTAAATCTATTACTTTTCTTAGGAACGGTGTTGCCCTTTTTTCCTGATTCGAATAGTCTGCTTAGGACATTTTATTGCATAGGCTACTACCGGCAGAATGCTTTTTTTTGGCGGAAGTAAACATCCTCAATTCACGTAAAGATGTTTTGTTTATAGCCTATCCCAAGATTTGTGGCGCATATGTACAAGAGAAACTATTTAAATATTAATGTACCTTTCTCCACAATGAGGCACAAAACCTTTAACTATAAAATATTATCAACACTTTTGATACAAAACCCAACATGCACTTAATAAATAGTGATAAATATTTAACTGATATGTATCGTCACATAAATTATATATGCAATGCACATAGTCATTGGTTTAATCAAAATGTAAGTTTCATTACGATAAAAATACAGCCAGAAAATGACTAGAAACCATAATTTGTTTCGTATTTAAAATAAAATGTTAAAAAGTTGTATTAAACATGTAAATGTTTGTAAACTAAATATTTTTGCTAATTAATTCGTTAAACTTTTCTTTTGATTCATTCTCATGAGTCAGAAATTGTTGGGGCCCTTCTTATGACCACGCTAGCTCACATCTAGAGAAAGCTGAACAAGTGATTGTTAGGAACCCACTCCTAGGGTGACTCATGACTTTATCAAATAATTGGTAATCAAGTGATTCTGTCTTTACTAAAATAAGTAAAATAACGATGTTCTGCCAATTCTACCTAACCTTTACATAACCAGTGGATGTACAACTCAGTGTTGCGTGAGTCCTTTCACTGAATTTATGCTTTCATATCAGAAAAAATATCTAAGAAAACAGTATTCACGGATTTGTGTTTGTGTATTTTGAACAACAAATACAAATACTTTAGCTTTTTAAAATAAATTGGGCAATGCACATTTTCATAAAAAAAATATTGTAGTACTTAATCGTGCTGCAAGTACATGCAAATGATCCAAGTCTAGCAAAACAGAGCACCGAGACTGGTCATTATACGCAAACACAGTCAAGCTATAAGCCCAGAAACCACAAGCAGCAAGGAAGCATTCACTCGCAGACAGTAATACGATCGTGAGAATAGATAACGAGCCGCCTGCTGAGTGCCGTCCCCATTCCTTCCACCTTTGAACCCTGCTGACCACTCGCCTGGAAGAAGTCTCACTACTCGCCACTACGATCACTTCCAGCAGCACTGCGTTGAAGAGAGGAAATTCCTGGACTGAACAGAATTGTTTTTAAAAGGACCAATTTTATGCTTTCATTGAGAGATAGTTCAGTTTTTTCAGACACAGCATTGATGTGTGGCAGAAAAAAAAATGTTGGTTATTGTTTCTTCTTTGGTATGCCTTAGCTTTTACCCTGGTCCACTTTGTATGTGCGGAGTGGAAAGGAATTTCCTAGAAGCCTGCACTCATCGCCAGAGAAAAAATAAGGCTTTTTTAATCATTAGTTTGGCTTTCTAGGATGCTGTAAAGGCGTTTTATGGCAATACGATGCTTCTAGCATAATGATTTGAAAGTGTCATATACTATTTTTATCTATATACAAGTTTTGTATAATGTATAGTGGATCATTTCTCTGAAGTCTGCACATCGGCCTTATACAGAGGCGCAAATAAATATTATTTAATAACGTAAATATTTTACTTACGTAAACAAAATTTCATCAGATCAACGCAGACGATTATATGTTCACATGATCAAAACTTCGTACACATGTTTTCAACTTATCGTGTATTATGAAGCCATAGATTAATGAAATTGATTTTTAAATATATCTACTAAATTTTTTAAATATTTTACAAAATCAGGTATTTACAAAAAAAAAAAAAGTTTAACAAAGCAGTGTACGAAATGTCATCGAGATCGGCCTATAAAACTGTAACTAGTGCTCCACCTTAATCGTGGCTCTAGTTCTTGGTGTTTTGGTGGCTGATATATGCTTCACGACCTCTTACACAAATTTTAAGTTAATGTACCAGGAATTTCGTATATACAAGACGTTGAATAACACTCGTTTTAGCAAGTAAAATACACTTAAATAAAGTGCAAAATTAGGACACAAATATTATGAAAAAAAGCACCTTCAATAGTTTTTAATATAAACATAGGTTTAATATCCATGCTCACAGCACAAGGAATGCTAGTAAAATAGATATCATCACAGTCAATAGTACAACACATGGAGAAAATTATTTAAAATATGCTAGGATTTAATGCTACAACCACCCGGTAAAGGATACACACAAGTAAAACAAGAAACATAGTTTAAAAATAAACTAAAAACAAAAGAAACGTGGACAAAATACGGAGGTCACAATTGTTTACAATGCTAGAACCATAATAAGATTAGTGCTCTGTACAGAGTGTTACATGCGTTTCAGAAGAATAACTGACTGCTGGATATGCTGTGAAACGTTGTAGATAATCGTACATTCGGTTTAAGTGATACGTATGTGCAATATGTTGACAGTTTCGGTCTCCTACGTTGTGCTGGCTCACTGGAACATGTGTAGTGTATAAATAAACTCAAAAAACCCAACACGTTTCCTAAATTATATTCTTGATCAAGTTCCACCCAGTGAGGTTGCGCAGTTGCAGTAAGTTGCATCGGATTCGCATCCGGTAAGAAGTGGGTTCGATTCTTCGAGACACTGCCTTTGTCTGCAATGACCAGGCTGTCGNCATCGGATTCGCATCCGGTAAGAAGTGGGTTCGATTCTTCGAGACACTGCCTTTGTCTGCAATGACCAGGCTGTCGAGGTATTAGCCCATGCTTACATTCCTACTTTGTACTGGTACTACTCACAACTAACAGCTGCTTTACTTCGGTACACAATTGGCAGCGGTAGCCGAGCGGTTAGCTCGCTCGCCTCTTATCACGACAATCTGGGTTTCATTCCCGGTGGGGTCATCCCGCATTTTCGCATATGAGAACATCGCAGACGTTACCAACTGCTAGCGAGCTTTTCAGGAAACCCCAGTTTCCCCCGGCCTTGAATTATTACATAGCTCCATCTTAAAGTATCATTCCAGAACGTCCATCTGTTACCCGAATCCCCATCAGCTGGTGGATTACGTAACCCACACGATTTGTTTATTAACAACTTGGTGACAGGCCCGTTAGCTGATTCGTGTTATGAATTTATATGTNACGTAACCCACACGATTTGTTTATTAACAACTTGGTGACAGGCCCGTTAGCTGATTCGTGTTATGAATTTATATGTATGTGAAAAATCAACTGTTTACTACGTATCAGAGCTCGGATAAAAAAACTAGTCCCAGTATATAATAAATACACCAACTTCTAAAATGTTTCCATTATACGCCGATGTAGGCCTACACAATACACATTGCCGTACACCAATTGTGAATCCAAAATTGGCAATCGCTATAAAGTCAATTCTTATAAAATTAGTGACAAAAATATTTACATTCATTTCGTTGAAATTGATATAATCATTTTACTTATTTTGGCTTTTAACATGCTCCGTCTTGAAGGCAAATATTTTAAGTAAAATTGTATCTTCCTTAACACCATGGCGCCACGGACGAGGTTTCAAGTGTGTCTCCATAAATGAAAGTTTAAGTTTATTTATACTCCTATCCAGTGAGTTAACGTTCATAGTTTGTTGATAAGCGATTAATTATATGTTTGCTATGTTTTACGAATGTTGATAGTGAGGTTGGTATTTACCCTGACTGGTAATTAGACGTCTGTAGGCTCCTTTTAGAGTTATACACAAACAGTGGATAAAAAAGAGAAGGGAACAGTGGGAACACAGATCGCAGATATCAGGTTCGAAACACGCGGCAACTTGCAGTAGTATAGTCACAGCTAGTTTTGGAATGATGTGGTTTGCAAGTGGTCACTTTGTTCAACGGAACAACATTGGATTGTCAGTTTAAATCCCCAAATGCACCTCTGTCTGTGGTAGGATTTTAATAGGCAGCTTCCTAAGTGGTAAGCAGTACTCTTTGCTAAGTTCTCTAATTCCTTGTTTCCTACATTGTAAAGCACTTTTATGCGCTAAAAATGGATGACTCTTCTTACGCTAAATATGTAAATTAAAGCTGGTCACGTTTTGCGAGTCTGAAAAAATTATTTATTTAATTTATTTTAATGTAAACATCTATAAGGAAAGGATAAAAAAATTCGAACTTGCACAACATGTAAAGATCATTTCTCTTTGCTTTGCTTTCAAGGCGGGAGTAGGGTAATGTTAAAGCCACCAAACTATTGCCCAACTCGTAGAAAGTTGCTCCTGAATAAGTCACAAGGTCGGCTGTGATTGGCTTGCATACGCTACGCCGTGGAAGAGCACAGCTGGAAAAAAAAATGCCGAGCAGCCGGGTTGGATTAGCAAAGAGGAAAAGGGAAGGCGGATCAAGACAAGGAACGTTGAAGAGTCGTTAATGTGTAGTCTCACCAACAGCACTGCGATGAAGTCACCGCCTGCAAATCGCCCTGGCGGCAGGCAAGGTCGGCGGAATGCGTGTTTGCAGCAGTGCCGTTCACGGCCCCGGGAGCGGGATCGCCACCGGGGGATCGCAGACGTAACACCAGGATACAGAATACCTGAGAATACAGAAACGAAATGGCCGCTTNTATATATATATATATAGTGAAGTTTGGTTCAGAAAATATTGTTCGCACAGCTTTGAGGGAGGGAACTTAGGGACGGCAGTTTAGGGGAGAGCGCTCCCGAGCACTCGCCGCTGGAAGGAAGAAAACCACGTGGCACTACTAGCGCTATACACACCAGACTGATTACATCTCTCTCTAATACTCTTTACTACTTCAGTTTTTTCGACAGGTAATATGCACACGCGGAGGAGCTCTCGCCAAACTACACTCGGTGGCTGTCACTGCTGAACTGAGCAACCCCACCCCTTCNTATGCACACGCGGAGGAGCTCTCGCCAAACTACACTCGGTGGCTGTCACTGCTGAACTGAGCAACCCCACCCCTTCCTACAGCGGCAATGGACTTTTCCGAATCGCCGGACGCGTTTTGGACATTTGCGCATTATTTTCTCATTCTGATTTCACTATATATTCCGTGTCCAGGCCATGTTCGCTGTAAGAGCGCCTTGACACGGATGTTTGCGAAATCAACGAGGATCCCTGGAAAGGTTATGCCGCTCGTATTACAGCTCAGCCATATATAATACGGATCATACGATACGTGCTGTGCAAAAGTATNGGAAAGGTTATGCCGCTCGTATTACAGCTCAGCCATATATAATACGGATCATACGATACGTGCTGTGCAAAAGTAGATCTATAAATAAAGACGAATGTCATCTTCTATGTGCTATATTCCTTAGCAAAAATTTTCCATTTCTTATTTATGGTGATCATATAGGATTCGTCAGGGCTTATTTTTTGTGTCCATTAAATTCTCCAATAAAACAAACTTTAAAATAAAGTTGATAAAAACGACCATAAACCCACGCCTTACCTATAACTTGAACCTTGTACTTCACGCAGTGAAATACGTTGTTCCGAGAAATAACGCTAGGTCGCTCAATGGGTATAAAAAGTACTATATAAATATTATAATGCTACGGTTGCTACACCTTGTCATACTTGACATATTAATGAATATTAATTGTTTTGGGATTCAAGTGCATAAACAATTAACGCAGTCCCTATTTACCAACCTAATCTATCAAGCCGTGTGAATTTTAAAATACTATTTTTTGAGATTCTATCTCTAATTACACGTTATAGTTCAAAAATTAATTCACCAATGAGGTTTTATTGAAGCAAATATGTGTAATTGCGTCCTGCTAGTTATCGCGAATACTTTCGGTTCATCTGACTCTAAAGTGTGCCACCATGAAACGACTCACGCTTGTGAAGAAGTATGGAGAGGAATGAACAATACGCATTTCTTCAAACAAAAAAATGATTTCGGTGTCTGTAATGCTGTGGAGAAACATTTTTCCATTCGAAAACTTGGCTTTACTGAATTAACCCTCATCAGACGCATACAATACGTGAGATGAAGTGGTAATATTTTTGGCCGCAGCTAAAGTTTTTCCTGGAATCGGTTGATGCCCACGCTAGCATTAGCGTACAACTTCAAAAACCAAAGGTCACGTTACAGCTTTTCTTAGTTCTCTGTGGATGACAGTATTGGGTGAATGATTCTGAGATATGATTTGCACCCGATCACGTGTTTGTGAAATTAAAATTTTGCACGTTTTCTTTTGCGGAACTGTTTTAACAAACGGATTAGTTCTTGTGTAGTACATTCATGGCAACTCCAAACTTTTCCGGAACCCTGTTAAAGTTCTTCTTTGATGCTATTTGTCTGCCTCATGCAAAATAAGCTTCACCAAGTCTAGAAAATTACACTAAAGGGACGACGAGTCGCATTCGTGCGCACCCAGTTCAATAATATTTTGCATGAGAACTATTTCTTATTCGGCATTTACAACACACATATTTTCAAATCAATTGTAACTAAAATATAAGTACAGCTTAGATTGAACAAAAACTAAAATACTTTCGTGTTAGCAGTAGCATAAAACGCTTGTGACTTAGGACATACTTAGGAGACAACTAAAGGCATCACACGCGGGCTGATTTTTCAAATGTTTGTCCATAAAGTGTGAAGATACCGGGAATAGAATATATTCCAGTATAAACTATATATTATTTTAAGTTATGTTTTTTCTTGTGAAATCATCTGACCGATCAAGTACGCCTGTAAGAAATATGTCAAAGTTTTCTTCTGATTAGATCAAGCAAATGTGTGCTCAGAAAAGTGTTATAACACTGCTTCTGAAACAACAGTAATGACATTGCCGTAACCGGTAAGTTAAACATATATTGGCATTTTCGTTTTATTTATATAAAATCTAAAGATAAGTGTTGACAGAATTATTTTTTTGTAACACTTTTCTGTTCTTCATTTTATGTAAACTGTTTTGTTCTCTGTTCTTCTTCTTCTTCTCGACGTATAGCGTGAGTAATGTTGCAACACGTTATATATTAATAATAATATTAGTTATTAGTTAAACATTAAATTGTTCCCAATCACAAGAGATTATAAATTGTTCGTTATCCCCAATTAAAATAAAATTTGTGTTATTATTGACATGTATAACTTTTTTTCGTTTCAAGTTTTTAACACAAAATTAGAATGAGCTGAAATTGTAAATTATTTTTCTAACCAATTTTATATGATCTAAGCTTATTTTTGTGTTGTCAATCTGACAAATCAGTTGCACTATGGTGTTACAATTCATATTGTGCCTTGTGGAGGGTTCATACATAGTTATACTTTTATTGACATAGAAAGTAAAGTTTTTCATACGGAACTGGCGCATTGCTGTAGAACCCACTACTTCTGTACATTTCCAGGTTCACATTTACCAAATCTAAAGTATTTGTTCACATACAAGAGTGGCACTTGTGTGTACAAAAAAAGAAAAATTTCAGATGCAGCAACTGACAACACGGTATGAATCATCGTTTCTGGGAATCTTGCACATTACGAGGGGCACAAGGAGTGTTAGGCACATATAGCATTTACAGAAGAGTAGTTGTTTTATAACATATATTTTTGAATAATGTTGGTCGTTGTTGTTAACATGCAACAGATAGGATAAGCCAAGATGCTAAAAAAATTTTGTTTCTAGCATTTAATACTCGACTAATAGTTTACGATTCCAAAGCATTGTAAGACTATACTACCAAGTTGAAAATAATTTAAATTACAGGGCACATATAAATGTTCTTGCATTTTTTAACTCTCCACTTAATACTCTTAACACGATGCCGACGAGACAGTGTATGCACACAAACTGAAAAAATAAATAAGTCAACTTAATAAGAGTTGAGTGAGAGGCGATAGACGACGTTTCAATGAGAGACGTACTTAACAAATTACATTTTACTCTAGAGTACTTTGTTCTCGAGCACGCTAGGCCATTATACTTTTGTAGCGAAGAGGTTGGAATAATAATAGCTCGCTCCCAACGTCCAATGCAACTTATTTTCTAAAAACCGAGTTGGTAACCAAACTGTTTGTAACCCACAGTAACTGTGGCGATTTTATCTATGACCAAGCAACGTAAAACTCAAAATTGAATTTTTCGAAAATTCCAATCCCTATAGCATATTCAGATACTCACTACCCATTGAAATGCAATAGCGGTTTGCTTATAGCAAATTAAACTCCTTCCCATAGTTAATGGTGAAAGTGAAGCGCGAGCCAGAATCTCTGGGATACAGGATGTCGTACATGTTGAAA
This sequence comes from Clitarchus hookeri, assembly GCA_002778355.1. Lineage (NCBI taxonomy): Eukaryota > Metazoa > Arthropoda > Insecta > Phasmatodea > Phasmatidae > Clitarchus > Clitarchus hookeri. The sequence continues at coordinate 9,818 of NQII01018349.1, forward strand.
TTTAAATACGTTGATAACATTTTAATTGTCTATAATTCTGTTTAGTTTTGAATATGATATTATATGATGACATTTTCGCACTTTGGATATTTTACAAAAACAAACATTTTGTATGATTTCCTTTTGCATTAATACTTTTTCTTAGTTTTGTAGTGTTTAATTATTATAAACACATTCGTGAGTACATATATTTTTAGTATTAATCTAAAGTGTATGTTTTATTATTTTCTCAAAGTAATAAAAAATAAAACGAGATCTCACAAAAAAATGTTGAACGATACTTTGGATATACGAGGATAAAGGAAAAACGTTTTCTTGGTACTTCGACCGTCCTTTATTGGAAAACATTTCTCAAACAAACGGGCCAGCGAAATCACATTATCTTCGCCGACAACTACAGCTAGAGAGAGATTTATGAGCGAACGGAAGTGTAGGTACGTTATCGAAATGTCAGAGATGTTATCAGACGGTGCTACTGTCGGGTTTGGCTGCTTGTCACGAACCTCTGCGCTGCTGAGGTCTCCGGTTCGTAACTCGGCCAAGGACGCAGGGGGAATTTCGTCTCGTGCGAGACAGCGTCACTCCCCCTTCATACCACCCGATTATGCGCCCCATATTGCTCGCTTAATGCATTACCTGAGCTGCTGTCAACGACAGGAGATAGTCGTAATACCAAGGTCGGGCACAACGTTCTGAGTCGCCTGAGACGACCTTCTCTCGGGTGAGAAACAGCGCGTTCGGAAATAAGTCTCGCCAGTTTGGGCGCGTCTACAATCGGCATGGCATTAACATATCGCGTTATAGCACGGAATTCAATACTTGTAGTTGAATGGTAGCGTTTACAACGATCGTTCAGAACTAGCACACATCTGTACGTAACATAGCGTGGCGTTAGAGGGACTGTCTTTCACTTTCTTATGGTGTGTTTCTTACGCCAGCCAAACAGAACTAGACACCTCGGTGCGTAAAAATAAGACTGTCGGAATAAACGTAAACATAAATATTGTCCCCACCATAATTGTAAATAGTTGCGAAGAGCATACAACGTATTTATACTGTTTCTGCTGCTAGTAGCATCGCCATTCCTGTCTACGAGGTATATGTTCTCAAAACGATGACGAAATTGATTACTCCGTAATTATAACAGTAGAGGATGCCCATTTCCTCAAAAATGTTATATATATACAAAAAATAATAATTTAAAGAAACGATACAGAAAGGATGTTATGATATGGACGTACTCTGCTCTGATTGGTCAGCTTAAAGCTTTGTCATTTTTCGTTGTATAACTTTTTTGATTGGAAACAAGCACTAACTGCATGACCGACTCTCGAAACTGCGATGTTAATATCCGCCCAAATCTCTTCACTCACTAACTGCATGAATTTTGCATGCTGATGTTAACTGCAAAAAGGTTTGTGAACGGTTCCGTTGGCATACGAACATGTTGCAAACTTTTCATTGCACAAAATATTTGAAGATATAATTTCGTGCATACAAAATTTATGGCCATTGACTTCCAGCTCACTAATTGCAAACCTCTTTGATAAAAAAATGATTTATATACATAGTTTCTGAAGCCAAACTCCAACAATAACAAATTCTTTCCGAGTTTTATTTACCATTAAAGTAATGTCAACGCTGTAGCTAAAACATGATTATAATTTGGCCTTCGTCTTTCGACCAAATCTAAGTGACGTAATTTTACTTGTGTTTATACTCATCGCGTTAATAGAAAATATCAATAAGTTAAGTTTGGTTTTTGCGTTAAATGATTAACACAGGAAGGCGGACGGCGGATGGACCTTTCGATTATAATGTGCGGCGAACTATGTGACTCCTTGGTGCTCATAAATTTAAATTCCGGAAACTGGAGACTCATTAAAAGGATTTTATTTCCACGTGACTTTAGTTTATGTTTTCAGTTTAACCATAGATACCAGATGTGGAAGTGATCCCATGGGTGAATCCTAAAGTTTTCACGAATATTTACACCAAAATTCTACCCTCAAAATGTAATGGTAAAACTAAATTAATTAACTGAAGTTGTTTACTTTCAGTATGTACTATTTCTCATTAAATGAAAAATCGTAATAGCAATTCGTCAATTCTTGCAAGAACATGAATGAGGTACCCTAAAAACGCCCGCCAACCCTCGAAGGGATTAGATATGGTGACACTCACAATACGGAGGTGACAGGATGCAACGAGGGAAATTAAGACTACAGAGAGAAAATATACTATCCATCGATAATTTACACTTCCCTCTCATCCCTGCTTTGAAAATACGGGTTCGGATCCACCTGAGAATCAGCCCTGATCGTAACCACTGGGTCTCCATGACTTACGGAAGCTGAGCGCGTCTGGTATTTAGACTAAAGTTTAGATCGACTGGTTTTTATTCTTTGCATATAATCCCACACAGTAAAAAAAGTCTGTAAATTTCCAAAATCTTCACGGAAGTTTTTAATCTATAACTAGGCCTTGCTATGTTTATATTATTTTCCAGCAGACTCGTGCTTTCATACACTTATGTATAGCTTAACTTGTATATATATCCCCAAATTTTACTAAAACCTGGTTATAAGAAGTGCGCCAACATTACGAAGCACGTATTTATGCACAGCCAGACAATCAAAACAGCGCACCACGAAGAAACCAAGCGATAATCACGAAACTATGTAAATAAATGCACACAGGCGCTGTTAACATTATCCCGTCTTCAGGCTAACTAAATGTCACATTCATGTGTGTATAAATATGTATATATAAATATACATAAATGTACATATATATTTATATAAATATATATAAGTTTATATTCCTATATGTTTTTAGAAGTAGAATATAGGGAAGTTTGGGCCAATGGCATCTGGCGTCGGAGCGCCGGAGCTGTTAATGCTCTGTCATTCCGGTCTCCCGGCGACCATAATGTCCACCATGTTGGATGCCGGTGACCTTGACGTTGACATTTTTCCTTAAACTGATAGCCTTTCACCTTGAAAATTCAAAAAATTCCAAACAATTGTAACAAATTCTAAAAAAGGCCTAAAAATTTATTTAAATATTAATTTAAAGGATTTATTAAAAGCAATTAAAATATTTAGTATCAAAACATTTTGTTATTTATAAAAAGTATTTATTAAACAATCACTTACAAATTATTATTTAAAAAATATTATTAAAATGTATTTAAAAACTTAAATTTCCGGGGGTTCCCCAGCACAACGTCCAGCAGACGATTGACCCTCGCCAATTGCTATTGGCTGTTTAGTCGGCAGGCCTCCACCCCGAACACCACTTACTCACCTTCGCTAGACCAATTAGTCGCGTTCGCCTAACTCCCTCATCTCCCATCAATGATTCTCATTGGTTAATTAGACTGCTTAGCTGGTTCCTCCCCATCACCTCCACCCGTAACACCTAATTACTCACATTCGTTTGACCCCTTTTGCA
>NQII01018350.1:0-32537 GCA_002778355.1 Clitarchus hookeri
GCGCAGGGAGGCCACCTCAAGGCCAGTCCATTATTCACAGTGCTGCTTCACCCCGACACGGTGAGCGAGGTTCGATTCCAGGGTGGAATAGCTCCCAGTTTCTCGCACATGTGAATCGTGGAGGACGATGCTGCTGGCCTGCTTGTTTACACGGTGAACTCCCATTTCTCTTCCTCTTGAAGTTTGACACTGCTCCACATCCTCCTCGTTTCTTCCCTAACCGCCCTCAACAACCCGATGTTTAACATACCTCAAAATATTATCTCAAAAAACATTCCTCGAAAAAAATTATATTAAACATTCCTTAGAAAAGAAACTTCAAACACTGTACTTAAAAAAACCATACCTCAAAAATGATACCTCAAAAACAATACCTCAAAAACCATACTTCACTTAACATATTTCAGAAAAACATTCCACAAAAAACATTACTCAAAAAAATGCCTCAAAATACCTAAAAAAATAAACTTCAATAAATATACCTCATAATACATACCTCAGGAGACAAACATCATTAAACATACCTCAAAAAACATACTTAAAAAGTTTCTAACAAAATTTCTTAATATCATACCTAAAAACCTAAAACAAAAATACCTTGAAGTCATACATTAATGGCTATGCCTTAAAAACACACCTAAAAAATACTTCGGAAACCTTTCTTCGNCATACATTAATGGCTATGCCTTAAAAACACACCTAAAAAATACTTCGGAAACCTTTCTTCGAAAAACATGCCTAAAGTCATACCTTGGAAAAAATACCTTGGAAAGTATACATCGAAAACTAAACCTCTAAACGCATGCCTCGAAAAAAATACCTCAAAAAACATACATCAAGATACATTTCAAAACAATAATTCAATAAATATAGTTCAAACATCATACCTAAAAATTATTCCTCTAAAACATACCTCAAAAACCATACATTAGAAACTATACTTTACATGCCAACCTCCCGTGACGCAGTCGGTTGTGCGCCGCTGGTCTGGGGTTCGGGAGGTTCTCGGTTAGAATCTCAAGTAAGGCATGGGTGTTAGTTTAAGTTGTGTCATAAGTTAGTTTGTAAGCCGTCCCCTGGCAAGCCTTCAGGCGTAAAGCGGGGGACGTTAATAAGCCCTGTACAATACAGTTTAAAAACATACCTCGAAAAACATACTTAAAAACCTACTTGAAAAAAAACACCCGAAATCTCACCTTGAAAAAAAAAATCTTTTAAAATATACCTCAAAAATTATACCTTTAAAAACATACCTTGAAAAATACACTGAAAAAAATACGCCGGAAACCATATCTCGAAAGCATACCACGAAATCCATATATATAAAACCATACCTCAAAAAACAAATCTCCAGAACCATACCTCAAAAAAGATACCTCTGAAAAATACCTTAAAAAGCATACCACATAAACGATACTACAAAAATTACTCAAAACAATACTTCAGAAACTATAAATCAAAATCATACCTAAAAAACCATGCCCTAAAATGTACCTCAAAAATATTACCGCAATAACCATACCTCAAAAAATATACCTGAAGGAACATACGTTTGCAGTGGATTGCCTTCCAGATACCTTAACAGTTTTGTCTGTTTCCTCGACTACAGTTCACCTGAGAGTTACACCAAGGCAACATATTGTTTGCACATTAATGTACACATGATTCGGAAGTCGTTAAAAGCGATAAACACCCAAGGGTTACACATATTTTTTTTGGATAACATGCCATCCCCTACTTTCTCAATGATTGGGGATGATATTACCCAACAACCGCTAGCCGACATCAGGTCTTGATTAGCAGTATTCAGGGAATTTATGTTTCATCTCAAGTAGGTTTTATTATTTTAAATTAAAACTATTTGATATATAGATTTTCAACGGCACCTAACTCACTTGAAAATTACCGTAGGGCATAGGCCGTAAACTGTTTTCTATCTCATTATGCCTAAGGAATCATATTACAGCATTTGTGCCAGTAGTTTAGTATCATTCTGTGTACGCCGTTCGACCTGCAGATTGACCTAAGACTAGGAAGTACGCGGTTTGCACCGTATTACCTTGCGGATCTGTCCTGGATAACAGGTAGCTATATTCTGTAGTAGTGTTGCCCGCGGCTCCGCTCGCGTGGACTACAGAATTATTGCTTAGGTTTTTTTAAATGAAGTTGAATTTTACTTAGTGTTAATCTTTTCTACTCTACACATATCATAAAACTCAACGTCTCTCTGTCTGTCTGTTAGTGCGCTTATTACTCTAGAACCACTTATCTGATTTACATGATTTTTTTATTCATAACTATGCTCTTTGGCCAGGTTTAAGTACATATTTTATTACGTAAAGTAACATAGGGAAAAGCAGTGACGATAATAGTGAATCAAGTCGGAGAAAATTTTGCCTCTAGTGCGCTCTGTTGCAATATGCTGTCTAAACCGTTAAAGATGGAACAATATAATGTAGTAAAGAATTGTGTAGAATAAAAAGACCTAAAAAAACTCCGAGGTAGCATAAAAGCGTTGGGGTGGTGTGCAATTATAATCTATTATATGAAGTTTCCCTGATATAGTCATTGTTAACGGTTGAATCTACTATGTTTTCTGGTATTGGTAGGCCCATGCTTTTCATACTTTTTGCTGACAATGTCTGCACTTGCTTTTCAATTTCAATGAGTGCAAGGTGAAAAACTTCGTCATTGAATTTTGCGCGGCAAACTTTTTTCCGGCTTGATTCACTATTATCGTCACTGCTTATTCCTTGTGTTACTTTACGTAACAAAATATATACTTAAATCTGGCCAGAGAACAGAGCTATGAATTAGAAAAGAAACACGTAAATCGGATACGTGGTTCTCGAGTGATAAGCGCACTAACAGACAGAGAGACGTTGAGTTATATAATATGTGTAGATGCTGCTTGAGGGACCTGATAGAGGATCGGCGACACACCTCCGGCGCTGTCCTCGACAGACCGTAGGAGTGAGGGTTCATTGAGGAAAGATAGAAGATATCGCTCGTTTTGACGAAGAATGTTTTAGAGAGTTGAGGATCTTAGTATGAGGTGGAATGGCACAGATGGTGTACGTGTCTACCATATCGGAATGTCGTTTCCCTAGTCAAGTGACATGATTGACTGATCGTACCATATTCCCTGGAACAGTTTTAAGTATTGGGAGGAGTTGATAAAACCGAGTAAAAGGAACAACATACGACATTTTCGAAAGGCTGTTGGAAACTTGCAGGGAATGGGAAAATTGGGAAATGTGAAAGTGTATATTTTACTTAAACATACAACCCTTTACGGTATAGTTATTTTGTGAATTGAATTCTATAGTCAATATGCGAAATTTAACTGCTTCTTTTGGGTGAATAAAAACAATAATTCTCTGTTCTAAACTTATAAAGAACAAATTTATTTATTTTCTTCCGTGCATTTCATTTGACTTTTTTTGAGAGAGAGTTGTCAGTATTTTCTACCCCATGCGCTCTCAAGCGCTCGATGTTAAGAGCCGCCCAAATGTCTTCACTCCTCTCAAGACAAGCCGGCACTGCAGAAATACCAGTTACATTGGTCTCTGAATGTTCACTCACCACCGTACTCCTTGTTCGCACCACACCGTACCTGCTTATTGTACTCTACAACGTTCATTACGGGCTAGTCCTCAACCGGCGGGCACCGAATTACATTTGTCCCGGTCGGACGTGCTTTTTACTGTGTCAAATTATTTCCAATAAATCGTAGATTCTTCTGTTGCTAAAACAAGCTATTTTTTCACAGTCAGGAAATGTGTAATAGCCGGGCTGTAGTGTCGTTACATAATCCTGTTATATAACAGAGGACCAATGAATGTATATCAGTAGGAGTTTTATTTCCAGTGATAAGAAGTTTTTAAAATAGCTTTTGTCCGTGCTACACTCGAAAGTAGTTCTCAAACTTATCTCTCATTTACGAATTGTGGACAAAAAAAAAAAAGAATACTTGCGAAATTTATATAAGATTTTACATTACATAGCTACGTCTTTCCCTTCTTAAATGCCTGTGAATTTGAAGAGAAAAACCAGGAGAGACAATTTACAAAAGATTTTATGAGCATATAGCCAGGTTACAAATATTAATAGTTTTTCAATTTGATTTTCAACTTAATTCATTTACGGATGAAGAAAAAATCAATTAACTCGTTATGTATTGGTGTTTTCTATGATCTTGCTATGATATTGTGTCAACCACAACATTCATGTTTGGGAACGTGGTCGAGCGGCGCGGCGCGGGGCGGGCAGTGCAGACTGCGGGGCCGGCGGGCGGCCTTGTGACGTCAGCGAGGCGCGGTGTTAAAGAGAGGCGGCTGGGCGGGCGGCCGCCAGTAGCGCTGCAGGCGGCGTCCACTGCACCTCACGTCGGCAGGACCGTGCGTCGCTATGTCTGCTCCAGGTAGGCGTACTCCCACTCACCGCGCTCGCTACCTCCCTACTTCTAAACCAACAGCGAGTGTTCTCTTTTTATAACGCACCTACTCTTCAAATATTCTTTGTAAATTAAATTATTAAGTTACATGTGCAATTATGTACGTATGTACTAACTTACGCTTGTTTGTTTGAGCCAGACTCATAAACAGATTAAATTGTAAAAATAAAATACTATTTAATTTTTTTGGAAGGATATATGTTATTTATAAAATATACGTGGCTTCAAGTCCCAGTTAGACCAAGAGGTAGAATTAACAAACATTTAACTGTAGCTTCTGATTTCAGTGGAGTCTAAAGGACGAGAAATAAACGTGTTCCGTACTAAGAATTGTTAAAAATAATATGAGAAAGTATTTTACACCGCACCTTCAAAAGAAACGCGAGACTCGCCGGTGTGTGACGGAAGGTCTGAGCTGGGTTCGCGGCTGATAGTGTCGTAACAGCAATATAGTGCAAGATTTAATTCCTTAATTAATGCTCAGTGATTTCGATAAAGAAAAATAAATGCACTCCTTTAAAGATTTCATTAAAAATTCTTGTTTAAACTAACATTTTGACTTGGCGGGCACACCTGGCCAATAGGCCATCTCATACAAAAAAAAATTAAACTTTAGGTTTTCCTGCAAGGCACTTTTTTCGAGGGGAGCCGTTGTAGACTTGACACTACACTACACTAACTGGAGAATAGTTATTTGGAAATCTGATTGGTTGTAACAATAGTTCTATCACAAGCATGCGTACAGGCACAGACTTAACTGGAGAGTTTTTCTTACACAGATGTGTGGCTTGTGTAGCAAAAATTCAGATATAACTGACTCGTTGTTCATCAACACTTTATAAATCGATCTTAAAATTAAATTCTGTAACGTGATTGCATATACTTTACGTAAATAACAACTGGATACTCGAATGAAATTTCGCTGCAGAGAAGAAATAATGCCATGCCATAGCACTAGATTTAAAGAGTAATAATAAATGTATTATATACTGAAATAGGTTTACCTTTGTTGTATTTAAATGACAATAAGAATGGGCTAGTGGGCTAATGCTGACATATGTATTCCTTAGAACAACTTGCCACTGTCAGGGGAAGACGTATATATACAAGATGTCCCAGCGAATAGTTTCGAGCCCCGAAGCAGGGAGGCAGAGGGCCTCATGACGTATCAAAAACACCCGCATGTATATTAAACGATTGTTGATAGTTTCGGGGGTATGATTTGGTTCTATGTTGTGAGTGCCTAACTCGCAGTTCGACGAGAAATATTGGTATGGCGACATGAAAAACTGTGACAGACGCTTAAATATTGGCTTCATAGATGTTGACTGAATGGCCAATCCAGAGCAACAGCATTTACCTTCATCTGTCTTAATATGGCACCGATAAATATATCGATAGAAAACACTTCGGAAAGGGTAGTTTTTCCAAAACATTTGATGACATTTCTTTTAAAAATAAGTTTACATTAAACGTGTTCCTTATCGACATCAAAAAATGTTCATCATATGAGCTATGTACTATGCACATTCCATTGCGTTACTCCTATAGCTTCACTTCGGTTGAGAAAAGTTCTTACGCGCAAGGTACAAAGACACGGTGTACCATCATTTCGAAATAGCATTCTTCTGTGCGTCTCCAAATCAACATCTTCTAGCAGTCCAGGCAGATCGTTAGTTAAAAATTGCAAATTGGGTGGTCGTTTAGTATGCCAGACCACAGATTGAGGCTAACTTATGCGTGAAAATAGGGTTTTCTTGTCAAGTGTGGGTTTTTTATACTCCATGAATGTTGGTAGTAGTAGTATGATATAGGGAAGTCTGGAGCAATATATATTAAACGGGAGCTGTGTGGCTGTTGCTGTGGCTGGTGGTCTTCGGCTCGACGTAGACGAGATCGGCAATATTCGGCTTGACTCAGGGGGTGTTCGCAAGCCGTCGAATCATCAGATTTGTCGACACCACAACAATTCGCTCGCTTTGGAACTGTGAGTCGACAACTACCTACAAGAAGGAGCTGCCTCACCTCTCCAACAACGCTAAGCTTTGTCAATCGCGGCATACACCCCTGGATACCGTGGCCGGCCCGGAAACTGGTCATCTCGAGCCTAGCCCCTAGTGGGTCAGCGGCCACAGTAAACTGCACCGTCTAGAAATTAACTGTAGGCACACTGCTAAATAAAAACACACACTCCAGGAGTTTCCCCGGTAAACTTCCGCCTCCCCCACCCTCCAACCCTTGGGGACGGAGCTGGCTGGGGGCGAGATGTATTCTGGCGACCAATTCTCTCAGCCCGGAGAAATACAAGTGCATGGGGACTGCACTTTAACACCACATGCGGCTGCAACAACACTGAGTGAAATTAACTACCTCCAACAGCCCCACGAGTTTCCAGAAATGGAATTTGAAACAACCAAGAACGAACAAAGATGCCAGAGAAGGTAAAAAGAAGGAAACGAAAACCAAGGTGATTCAAAACGCATCCGCCAGTCGCCGTTAGAGATGGCACCAACAATTCAGTTTCAAACCGGTTTTTCCCCACAGTTGGAAATCCCAGACGGAAACTCCACATCTGCACCTGGCCTCTCAGGCCAATCACAAACCCGCACACAGCCGCGCGTCAACGAAACAAGCGGGGAAAAACACGTGTATCGCATTGTAGTCCCTGGCACCAAACACCGCTCATACTTAGTACTTTTTTTAAGCAAAAATGTCGCAAACTGGCTACAGCCTAAGCATCACCAGAGACGGACTGAAAACCCATATCTTGATATCTGATTTTGTCCTCTTCAAGGAAGCAGACGAATATCTGCAACGCCTCAATATACAGTTCTACACCTTCAGTTGTCCTTCAGAGCAACTTCAAAAAAGTGATGTTTGATTTAGCGTCTAGCACCCTAGTAGAAGATATTAAGACCTATCTTGAAGACCTCGGCTATGTAATTCACAAAATTGATCAATTTAAAAAACCAATATATGACACCACCAACCCGGACAAGACAGTAGAGTTGCAGCCGCAACGTTTCTTCTGCGTAACGGCTGCGCAAGATAGCAATCTGCCACCCCTTGTATCAATAACAAGACTTCATATGACCGTGGTGCACCCGCGAGTCTACAGGAAAAGGCCGCAAGACGCTCCCCAATGCAGAAACTGTTGGTTATTTGGCCACACACGAGCATATGGTCGCTTGAATTACAAATGTTCTCATTACTCCGGGCGACCTCAGTAGTGAGTGTCTTAATATCAAAGCCGACCCAATCTGTTACAATTGCAAAGGCAATCACGAGACATTTTCAACTCTTTGCCCCACATACCGAGAACCGGTAAAAACATGCCAAACACGAGCCGACAACTTCAAGGCTAAACAAAAACAAATACCTAAACCAGTCTCAGCGCCGGCTAGGAACCTGGCTAATTACCAGAACATCTCAGATGCGAAAAACCTGCCTCGCAGACTCTCGTACGCGCAGGCGTCGTTAGGATTTCAACAGCCAGCTATGATCCACACTCTACCCACAGTCGAACAAGAAACACTCACACAAAACCCTGCCAGCTCCACAACCGAATACTCCACACCCCACAGTGTGCCAGGAGGAATTGAAGAAGCGCTCCAAGACACGAACTAGCTTATACGGTTCTTGTCGGAGTGCAACTTCACAGTCACCATGGCACATTTCCGCCACTACATGGCAAGAAGCCAATCACTGACAACACCCCAAAAAAAATCCTTCTTTCTTTTGGAAGCCCTCAGCTCTTTTTCTGAACTGAAATAAATTATTTCCTTCCCTTATAAAGTTGTACTGGAGAACTCCTGGAAATTGAAACACAAACACATACTCTGGCAAGTGCAATAAACAAAAATTTATCCAAAAAAATTTTTTTATGAATTAAAACCTATAAACGGGGCAAAAATCTTAGAAAAGCGTTCTTCCCTACTCTAAATATATTAAAATAATTTATTATAGCTACTTTACAAACTGAATTAAAGGCTTTTAATTTTCCCGATGCACATTCCCACCTTTAAAATGCGCTTCACTTAAAAATTCGATAGGGCTGCCACCTCTTGAGTGGCGGAGGAAGAACCCGCCTCCCACGTGACCTCTTGGCCAATCAGAGGCCTCTGACCCCGTGACACTAAAGTTTTAACTCTCAGCTCGTTTTCCAAGCTTTCTTTATCAAAACTAATTACTGTTTTTTTAAATTATGGAACAAATAATTTAATAAACTGTTTTAAATCATTATTTTTGCGACTTAAAATAATTTAAAATCAAGTTTCCCAACCAATTCTCACTCGCTCGACAGAGCAACACACACCCACGAGGAAATAATGCGTAATTTAGTCAATAAACCCCTCAACATACACAATAATATACTGGTAAACTTCCAATAGTATTTCTAATTAAAACAGAAACTTAAAATCACTCGTGAAATCACCCTTTAAATAACAGTTACTTAAAATCACCGTTTATGGAAAACTTATTTTCTAATTTCAAAACTTTTCTCGGATCACGCCCACACGTTCTACGCTATTTTTATAGCAAGCTCTGGCAATTAAAATCCGTTCTTAATACTTTTAAAACTTGCAATATATAATTCCCGTTTTTTCTACAACAAAATCACCGATTTCAATTACAAAACTTTTCTCGAGTCACGCCGTTACGATCTAAGATAACTTTATAACAAACTTTGGCATTTAAAATCCTTTTAATAATTTAAAAAACCTGCAATATTCAAAATTCCCGTTTTGATTTAACAACAGAAAAGTAGAGTCATTTACCTAGGCAGAGCTGCTTCCCTCTTCTTTTCCTGTACTGGCAGGAGGAGGGGAGGGGAATATTATGGGACACCTGGGCTTGCTGGGAAACCCAGTTGGCCCATTAAATGTTAGCTGCGGAGGGCAACCTTCGTAACTACAGATTGGGATGGGGCAGGGAGTTGGGACGGGGCTAATATTGCTTCCTCCTAATCTCCTTGTAGGTCATATGAAACCCCGTTAGGATGGTAAAGGGCCCTTCACGGGGCCTGATCTACCCTCGCTCTGAGCTTCGGCAATGATGACAAACTGCGGCGGGTTTGTCGAACATACCCAAAGGTGCTCGGCAGTTATGCCCACTAATTCTTCAGGCATATGTTTGTTTCTGGTAGCCGTATTTTTTTATAGGTATAGGTTATGTCAAATCGTAAATATGTATTTATTATCAGATTAAAAATATCCTTTTCCATTAAAAATTATTTTTTTTATTGTGCCGAAATTATACATATGGTATTGCGAATACATTCAAAAGTCTCGCACTCAATTACTAAATTTCCAGCCCCCCACCCCCCTCCCCCTCTCTTGAAGACTTATTAATACATGATGCCAAAATATGCCAAGTATTCACTGCCTCGACTGTTTTGAATGTGATACTTTAGTAAAAAAATGCTGGAATAAATCTCAAATAAGAATTTTATGTAAGAAACTTATAATGTAGGTTGTTAGATAATTTTTGGATAAATAATAAAGGTGTTATAATGACATAAAGGGTCCACAGTTTAAATACCGACCAGAGTTTTAAATAATTTTAAAATAAATTTATACATGATTTTCTGTCTGTTTACGTGCTTATACGTACCTGATATAAACATTTATGAAATCTCAAAAGTTGAGGAATGATGTATGGACCTGAGTTCGAGACCCGAAATGATAAAAAAATATTAATTTTATATCGGACTTAGAAAAAAGTAGTAATTTTCCCCAGTGTTCGGTTAATAATATAGGAATTTAAATCAAAAGGGAAACGGACGTTTTAGCTATCAGATTAGGAATCATAACGAGATAATAGGATTGCTAATCGATTGATGATGCGAGCTTCTGAAGCCTTTTTAGCGATGCTCGTACATTAATTGCATACTATTCAGTATTCATGCGTACCTAATATAAGGATTTAAACCATCTCCGAAGGTGAGATACGGTGTAAGGACCTGAGTTTGAGACCCGAAAACATAAAAAGAATTATTAATTCACTTTCGGACTTAGAAAAAAATTCAGACCTTTTTAGGAACTCATAATAAAGGCGAAACGATGGTTTTAGCTATCGTATATGGGGTTCAGGGTAATATAGGTGGTTCGCAATTCGATTAATGACACGAGTTTATGAAGCCTTTTTTTTTAGTGATTTTTGTACAATAATTTTTTGCTGTTCCCAATATTTATGCGCAGCTGATACAAAGTTTTAAGCAATTTACTAAGGTGATACTTGTCTTAGGGGCCTGAGTTCGAAGCCCGAATTGATAAAAAAATATTAATCTCCTCTCAGTCTCAGAAAAAAAAAAAAACGCTATTTTTCCGAGTGATGGGAGAATGTATATATAGAGCACTGACGCGCATTGATACCTTGGTTGAAGTTCAGGCATCGCACAACCAATCTACGCGTCCTAACATTGATTTGCTTTACTGCAAGACGGCATAGATGAAAATGACTATGAAGAAAGTGATAATGTTGAATACGATGATGGCGATTCTCTCGATGCACTGACAAATCCCTCCAACATATTTGCTGCAATGAGTGAGACGATACTGGCTACCTATTTCCCGAAGACACGAATGAACTTGTTGATAGACTCAGATATTTAATTGACGTTCAAAAACGTGGGCATCTAATGCACAATAATGGGATATCTCCAACATTATTAAATTGAAGGATCGGGGATATATCGCATGATGTGATGAACTGCTTTCTTCTAAAATTTGTAATAACAAAATACTAATAGTATATTATTATTATAAAACAATTGTTTTTGTGTCGTATTGTTTTTTTCTCACAACTTTAAAGTAGTTGTATGAACACTCGACTATTAATGGAAAGATCTCAATATGGAATAATAATAAAGACTTTAGTATAAAGTGCATGGTTAGTTGACTGCATACAAAACATTAATTCTGTCAGCATGTACAAATTTGGAGATAGTTGGTGAACGAATGTAATTTCTATACATATGGGTGGTGGAAAAGCAGAAGGATTGATCGAAGGATCAATGGAAGGATTGGGATTGATAAAAGAAATTCGATTGATCGGATGATTGGGATTGATCAAAGGATTTGAATTGATCGAAGGGTTTGAATTGATCGAAGGATTGTGGAGCATGTGGAGCGGTTGTGGAACGATTGTGAAGAGGATTGTGCAGCTTGTGGAGCGTTTGTGGAGCGGATTGATGGAAAGATTGTGAGAGTGATTGATAAATTGCGAAAGATTTATGAGAATATTGAAAGAATGAATGGAAGATTGCGAAATAAAGATGGTAAAATGGCTGAGGATTTGTGAGGATTGTTTGCAGATTGGATAAGATTGTGAAAATTTGATGGAAAGATTGGCAGATTAATGGAATGATCCTAATATCGATGGAATGATTGGAAGATTAACAGATTGATGGTCAACAAGAGCACGAAAGTTAAGACTGTTTATCATCCTCGTACATTCCAATTCCCCAGGTACTTGCAGTATTTGTATTTAAATTAACGCCAATTAAGCCTATAATAGTTTAGGTAGATTCTGATCCATTACATGATTATAACATGCTCGTGCATGTGGTTGCTATTAGTATGATGGACTTGGTTTAGTCTTATATTTATACATACAGAAAAAAATTTGAGTAGCATACTTAAACTTACAAAACAGTCGAGGCAGTGAATAATTTGCAGATTATTTTATCGTGTATTAATCAGTCTTCAAGAGAAGGGGGCTGGAAATGTAGTAAGAGACTTTTGCATGTTTTCGCAATACCCTATGTATAATTTCGGCACAATGTAAAAAAATTTAATAATTAATGATTAAAAACCATTTTACTAAAAACCTAATAATACATACAGATTTACGATTTGACATACAATATGCCTATGAAACCAATATGGCTACCATAAACAAACATATGCTTGAAGTATTAATGGGCAAAACTGCCTAGCACCTTCGGGTACATTCGACAAACCCTATTCGACGGCTTGTGAGCACCCCACGAGTGGCGCCGAAGATTGCCGAGCTCGTCCGGGTCGAGTCGAAGACCGCCAGCTACAGCCCAGCCTCACAGCTCCCATTTACAATAAATTGCCCTGACTTCCCTATATGCCACTACTGGTAATTATAAACATTAAACTTCCCTTTTAAGCACATTGTCCCATTTTAAGCTCTTTGCCTTTTCAATGAGACTCGTCCGTCCAAACAATTTGATCGAAAAAATCCTTTTATCATCTTGTCTTCGTGACAATTATTTACAAAACTGTACTCTTCTGCCATAATCGTCTGGTCGCAATTGCTGGGCATTTCAGACATGATACGGATGATATTCAACTGGCTGGATCGTGCGATGTACGTCTGATTTGGAGATTCCGGTACAGCGAAACACTATTCTGACCTTCATCAATGGGTCTCTTACAGTTTCTTCGACAACCGAATGTCCCACATACGGATCCCCCACTGTGGGTGTACGGCCGTATCTGGTCCCTGGTACGCGACCTGCCATGCAGGCAATATGAACTCTAAGAATAATTCTGTAGTCAGGGAACCGCTCCCGTTGAGGCCCGCTCTACGTTTTACGTGTTTCCGCTATATTCTTGCTGCAAGTAGAGCGTTCCTCACCGCATAACAGTAAAAGAAGTGCATTTCTGATGGGATAAAAACGCCATGATCACTCACATGCAAAGTCTAGTTCGGTAAAAACGTAGTGATTCCCTACATTGTTCCAATAATTACGATAAAAACGCCATGATCACTCACATGCAAAGTCTAGTCCGGTAAAAACGTAGTGATTCCCTACATTGTTCCAATAATTACGATAAAAACGCCATGATCACTCACATGCAAAGTCTAGTCCGGTAAAAACGTAGTGATTCCCTACATTGTTCCAATAATTACGATAAAAACGCCATGATCACTCACATGCAAAGTCTAGTCCGGTAAAAACGTAGTGATTCCCTACATTGTTCCAATAATTACGATAAAAACGCCATGATCACTCACATGCAAAGTCTAGTCCGGTAAAAACGTAGTGATTCCCTACATTGTTCCAATAATTACGATAAAAACGCCATGATCACTCACATGCAAAGTCTAGTCCGGTAAAAACGTAGTGATTCCCTACATTGTTCCAATAATTACGATAAAAACGCCATGATCACTCACATGCAAAGTCTAGTCCGGTAAAAACGTAGTGATTCCCTACATTGTTCCAATAATTACGATAAAAACGCCATGATCACTCACATGCAAAGTCTAGTCCGGTAAAAACGTAGTGATTCCCTACATTGTTCCAATAATTACGATAAAAACGCCATGATCACTCACATGCAAAGTCTAGTCCGGTAAAAACGTAGTGATTCCCTACATTGTTCCAATAATTACGATAAAAACGCCATGATCACTCACATGCAAAGTCTAGTCCGGTAAAAACGTAGTGATTCCCTACATTGTTCCAATAATTACGATAAAAACGCCATGATCACTCACATGCAAAGTCTAGTCCGGTAAAAACGTAGTGATTCCCTACATTGTTCCAATAATTACGATAAAAACGCCATGATCACTCACATGCAAAGTCTAGTCCGGTAAAAACGTAGTGATTCCCTACATTGTTCCAATAATTACGATAAAAACGCCATGATCACTCACATGCAAAGTCTAGTCCGGTAAAAACGTAGTGATTCCCTACATTGTTCCAATAATTACGATAAAAACGCCATGATCACTCACATGCAAAGTCTAGTCCGGTAAAAACGTAGTGATTCCCTACATTGTTCCAATAATTACGATAAAAACGCCATGATCACTCACATGCAAAGTCTAGTCCGGTAAAAACGTAGTGATTCCCTACATTGTTCCAATAATTACGATAAAAACGCCATGATCACTCACATGCAAAGTCTAGTCCGGTAAAAACGTAGTGATTCCCTACATTGTTCCAATAATTACGATAAAAACGCCATGATCACTCACATGCAAAGTCTAGTCCGGTAAAAACGTAGTGATTCCCTACATTGTTCCAATAATTACGATAAAAACGCCATGATCACTCACATGCAAAGTCTAGTCCGGTAAAAACGTAGTGATTCCCTACATTGTTCCAATAATTACGATAAAAACGCCATGATCACTCACATGCAAAGTCTAGTCCGGTAAAAACGTAGTGATTCCCTACATTGTTCCAATAATTACGATAAAAACGCCATGATCACTCACATGCAAAGTCTAGTCCGGTAAAAACGTAGTGATTCCCTACATTGTTCCAATAATTACGATAAAAACGCCATGATCACTCACATGCAAAGTCTAGTCCGGTAAAAACGTAGTGATTCCCTACATTGTTCCAATAATTACGATAAAAACGCCATGATCACTCACATGCAAAGTCTAGTCCGGTAAAAACGTAGTGATTCCCTACATTGTTCCAATAATTACGATAAAAACGCCATGATCACTCACATGCAAAGTCTAGTCCGGTAAAAACGTAGTGATTCCCTACATTGTTCCAATAATTACGATAAAAACGCCATGATCACTCACATGCAAAGTCTAGTCCGGTAAAAACGTAGTGATTCCCTACATTGTTCCAATAATTACGATAAAAACGCCATGATCACTCACATGCAAAGTCTAGTCCGGTAAAAACGTAGTGATTCCCTACATTGTTCCAATAATTACGATAAAAACGCCATGATCACTCACATGCAAAGTCTAGTCCGGTAAAAACGTAGTGATTCCCTACATTGTTCCAATAATTACGATAAAAACGCCATGATCACTCACATGCAAAGTCTAGTCCGGTAAAAACGTAGTGATTCCCTACATTGTTCCAATAATTACGATAAAAACGCCATGATCACTCACATGCAAAGTCTAGTCCGGTAAAAACGTAGTGATTCCCTACATTGTTCCAATAATTACGATAAAAACGCCATGATCACTCACATGCAAAGTCTAGTCCGGTAAAAACGTAGTGATTCCCTACATTGTTCCAATAATTACGATAAAAACGCCATGATCACTCACATGCAAAGTCTAGTCCGGTAAAAACGTAGTGATTCCCTACATTGTTCCAATAATTACGATAAAAACGCCATGATCACTCACATGCAAAGTCTAGTCCGGTAAAAACGTAGTGATTCCCTACATTGTTCCAATAATTACGATAAAAACGCCATGATCACTCACATGCAAAGTCTAGTCCGGTAAAAACGTAGTGATTCCCTACATTGTTCCAATAATTACGATAAAAACGCCATGATCACTCACATGCAAAGTCTAGTCCGGTAAAAACGTAGTGATTCCCTACATTGTTCCAATAATTACGATAAAAACGCCATGATCACTCACATGCAAAGTCTAGTCCGGTAAAAACGTAGTGATTCCCTACATTGTTCCAATAATTACGATAAAAACGCCATGATCACTCACATGCAAAGTCTAGTCCGGTAAAAACGTAGTGATTCCCTACATTGTTCCAATAATTACGATAAAAACGCCATGATCACTCACATGCAAAGTCTAGTCCGGTAAAAACGTAGTGATTCCCTACATTGTTCCAATAATTACGATAAAAACGCCATGATCACTCACATGCAAAGTCTAGTCCGGTAAAAACGTAGTGATTCCCTACATTGTTCCAATAATTACGATAAAAACGCCATGATCACTCACATGCAAAGTCTAGTCCGGTAAAAACGTAGTGATTCCCTACATTGTTCCAATAATTACGATAAAAACGCCATGATCACTCACATGCAAAGTCTAGTCCGGTAAAAACGTAGTGATTCCCTACATTGTTCCAATAATTACGATAAAAACGCCATGATCACTCACATGCAAAGTCTAGTCCGGTAAAAACGTAGTGATTCCCTACATTGTTCCAATAATTACGATAAAAACGCCATGATCACTCACATGCAAAGTCTAGTCCGGTAAAAACGTAGTGATTCCCTACATTGTTCCAATAATTACGATAAAAACGCCATGATCACTCACATGCAAAGTCTAGTCCGGTAAAAACGTAGTGATTCCCTACATTGTTCCAATAATTACGATAAAAACGCCATGATCACTCACATGCAAAGTCTAGTCCGGTAAAAACGTAGTGATTCCCTACATTGTTCCAATAATTACGATAAAAACGCCATGATCACTCACATGCAAAGTCTAGTCCGGTAAAAACGTAGTGATTCCCTACATTGTTCCAATAATTACGATAAAAACGCCATGATCACTCACATGCAAAGTCTAGTCCGGTAAAAACGTAGTGATTCCCTACATTGTTCCAATAATTACGATAAAAACGCCATGATCACTCACATGCAAAGTCTAGTCCGGTAAAAACGTAGTGATTCCCTACATTGTTCCAATAATTACGATAAAAACGCCATGATCACTCACATGCAAAGTCTAGTCCGGTAAAAACGTAGTGATTCCCTACATTGTTCCAATAATTACGATAAAAACGCCATGATCACTCACATGCAAAGTCTAGTCCGGTAAAAACGTAGTGATTCCCTACATTGTTCCAATAATTACGATAAAAACGCCATGATCACTCACATGCAAAGTCTAGTCCGGTAAAAACGTAGTGATTCCCTACATTGTTCCAATAATTACGATAAAAACGCCATGATCACTCACATGCAAAGTCTAGTCCGGTAAAAACGTAGTGATTCCCTACATTGTTCCAATAATTACGATAAAAACGCCATGATCACTCACATGCAAAGTCTAGTCCGGTAAAAACGTAGTGATTCCCTACATTGTTCCAATAATTACGATAAAAACGCCATGATCACTCACATGCAAAGTCTAGTCCGGTAAAAACGTAGTGATTCCCTACATTGTTCCAATAATTACGATAAAAACGCCATGATCACTCACATGCAAAGTCTAGTCCGGTAAAAACGTAGTGATTCCCTACATTGTTCCAATAATTACGATAAAAACGCCATGATCACTCACATGCAAAGTCTAGTCCGGTAAAAACGTAGTGATTCCCTACATTGTTCCAATAATTACGATAAAAACGCCATGATCACTCACATGCAAAGTCTAGTCCGGTAAAAACGTAGTGATTCCCTACATTGTTCCAATAATNAAATATGTCCGTTAGACGATTTGCACTAACGGCAAGGATTTTTCCAATGGGTCATTTTAAAATTACTTAATTAACTGTTAACTCCCTTGCCAGAACTTCTACATTCTCTAACTGTCAGTAATGCGATTGATTTAAATTTAATGTACAATTGCGAAAAAAAAAAAAAAAAAAAGTTACCGTGAAAAATATGAATCACTGCATAGTAGGTTTTCCGGAAACAAACTTTTTGTTCCATTTACATAATAATGGCAACGATATAATTGCATTGTGGTTTCTATAGTTCAGCAGTATCCATGTGATGAATTCATTTACTGTATTTTAAACCATTATGTTGATGATCTCTGATTTAAAGGAATTCGTTATTTGGTAACACAGCATTTAGAAAGTTTTTTTAGATACTAAAAACTATAATGAACGAAAGAAAAGTTTTAATTTCACTTAACCATATTCTTTGGTGTTCGGCATAATTTTTTTTCTGTAAACATAACAAGCTCAAGGAAAAGTATTATTTATTTGCAGCAAATAAAATTAATATCACCATAAAACAAAACGCGTATAAAGAAAACATTTATCAACAACAAACCTAAGTGTCTTTAAATTACTTTTGAATTAAAGCAATATTTCGTTAGTGTAAACAAAACAGCTTCAAAGAAATGCTTTTCTGTGCTTTAGGTACAGAAAGTTAGAGAAGTATTTTTTTACGGTGTGTAAACATATTTCTGACTCATTTTGACTCATCTTATATATTGTTTACAAATATATATTTATAATATATCTAGTTAAGAAATTAACATGTAGACTAGACTTCCATATCCTACACGCCCATATGAAGCTTTTCTGTCATATCTGGTTGTCTGTCTTTGTTAGAAGGCGTTTTCTGACTTCACTGCACCATTCAGAAACAGTTAACTCCGATAGTGAAGTGTGTATTTCGCGGGTAGGAACATTAGATGCATGTCAATTAAAACCATTGAGTTACAAAAGTAAATCCTGCCTAGATAATTTGTAATGGAACTATTTACAGAAACGTCTCGTGAAGAACTCGTAACCTGACTGACACGAGTAGTGTAGGCTTGTGACGCGCAGTAACAAGCAGCGGTCCTCCGCGACGCCGAGTGCGCACCACCGGCGCGCAGGCCGCTGGTCCGTGTAATTACGCTACTGCACGGTAACCCTGGGCGGTGTCCTTAAAGGCGAGATTGCCAGTGACCCTCGTAGGAAACTCCAACTTACTGACCCTCGCTTCTCACGCTAGCTGTTTAATTATCCCCTAACCAGCCTCTCGAAAACTAGCAGCGCCCTTGACGTTTTCNATTGCCAGTGACCCTCGTAGGAAACTCCAACTTACTGACCCTCGCTTCTCACGCTAGCTGTTTAATTATCCCCTAGCCAGCCTCTCGAAAACTAGCAGCGCCCTTGACGTTTTCTCCATGTTGACTTCACTTCTAATTCACAACTATGTACGTGTTGTACATAATGACATGCATGGTCGACGCTGTAGACTGGCAGTGAGTCTCCGAGTTCAATCCTGCCAGTCTCCTCCCCGTGGGTAACTTATTAGTGAACTTTCATTCTGCTCTAAGTTGTCAATGCTTCGTATTACAAGCACCGAACACCAAGCTCACAAATATACGCTTCCCACAAAGAATCACTTATCTCATGTTAAGAACAGCTCGAATTAAAATTTATTTTTCATCTGCAACATTTGAAACCATAAATGAAAAATGTTCTGAAAGAAATTACATAATAAATATCGTAGCCGAGTATGCGACCGACCTTCAGAGAGGTTTGAGGATTTGGAAAACAGGACCAGAGCAGGCAGCGGATTCTTCTGTGGCCTTCCACCTTACTCATGTATTATTAAAAATGCCCGCTTGTTTACCGACATTTTTACGAAAATGAACAGTAAATATAGTCCATTCGCGGTTTCTTTAAGAGCCCGCGGTGGCTGAGCATTCGGGGTGCGGGAACGAACAATGCCGAGTCCACACNTCCATTCGCGGTTTCTTTAAGAGCCCGCGGTGGCTGAGCATTCGGGGTGCGGGAACGAACAATGCCGAGTCCACACGAAGCTTTCTTCACCACTGTAACCAGGAAATTATCTTTACTGTGGCAGTTAGGATATCCACGCAACTTATTTATATTTATTCAAACATCAGAAAGTAGTAGGCCTATCAGACGTCTGTAACAATTAATAACGCTTAAAAACACAAACATTACTAGAAAATGAAAAAGTTACTTATGTGAATCTTCTGGAAATACAAAAGCTATACATTTCAACTACCCTGGAAGATCTTGGGTGAGGAGTTACAGTCACAACATCCCAAACTTTTGATTCGGGTTTCAAATCACACTCTCGTATAAAATATTTTAACTTTGTTTCTTTTTATACATAGTATAACATCCGCTTTACTAATATCAATTTTTTNACTCTCGTATAAAATATTTTAACTTTGTTTCTTTTTATACATAGTATAACATCCGCTTTACTAATATCAATTTTTTTTTCCTAATTTATTTTTAAAAACTGTAATTACAGATTTTCGTTTGCATTTTGCNTAATTACAGATTTTTGTTTGCATTTTGCTTTTTCATTTTTCTGTTGGGGAGAGGCTGACTTAGTAAGTAAGCCGATTGGTCACCGAATATATGTAAATATGAAAGTCGCAGTTGCTAAGAAAATCTTTGCTTGGGTAAATAAAAAATTCTGCCCAACGTCTTGTGGTGATGATAAATTAATTTTGTAATATTTATAAGATTCTTCGGTTCTGATTACACATAAATGTGTTTATTTTGTAATCACTAACAAAGAGTTTTGTTGACACTACAACACAATTGTCCTGGCTATGAAATTTCTAATTTATTGCGTTTATAAAAGCCTTTAATTTCGTTTCGTTAAGTAATTAGTTGTAAAGGAAACAGGCCGTTACGCGGCTTGCAGAATGGCATCACCTCAAGACACGCGCTTGACAGGAACACATCTTTGTAAGTTACGAACAATTCTTTGGAAATTAGTTGCCAAATATTTTATTCTAACTCTACAACTAATATGTTGTATTTCTACGACACATTGTTTTGTGAAACATACAAATTTGTTTACGTAGTTCCGTGTTTATAAAAAAACTTCATGTCTGCAGAACATGTCTGTTAAAATTCAACATTAGAGTTCATTAAAGACTAATTCCAACTTTTCTGAAGTTCTGCTAAAGGTCTACTTCCATGATATTCTTCCGCTTGCAAACAAAGCTTAACCAAGTCTGAAGAATTACACCAAAGTGACAGCCCACCGCATTCTTGCGCACTCAGTGTAATCATATATTGCATGTGAACTATCTTACTAGGTATTACCAACACACGTATTTTCTCCCTGTTTTTTATTCATATTTGTTATAAATTAAATATTATAATTTATAAATCAAAAACAAGCAAAAGTGCAACGTAAACGATGCTCACGTTAACAGAAGAATAAAACGTTCGTGATAAATGACATATTTAGGAAACAACCAAACACAGTATATGTGGGGTGATTTTTCAAATATTTGGTTCAAACGGTGTGAAGAAACCGCGAATATACTACAGTTATACACATTCCAAGTTTAAATTTTGTAAAAATTTGCTGTGATTTACTTGTATTGTTACAAAAATTATCATAGCAACTAATTTGCAAAGAAATCTTTGTGAAAATACAGAACATTTCTTACACTGTAGATCAAAGTATTTCATATACTCGAAGTACTCCAGGAACACAGTAATATAACTACGGGAAATTTGCTAGCAACAGTTTAAACAAAAGTTTGCAATCCGCTTTTTCTGTGAATACCGTCCAATTAAATGTGCCCTAGAATGTTATTTGATCAGTAATACCTTGAAATACTAAAAAAAAGAAAATCCTCTACAGGGGTATACTACAGCGAAGCCAATTACTATCGTTGTGATAAAATCACCTGACAACGCTTCCTTTGTTCTTTAATCATATCAGGTGATCAAATTGGTGACCTTGTGTGTTGATGCATGCTGTAAAGTGATTCTGAGCGGACAATACCGCATGTCGAATTTCATCTGGACTTATCGCAGAACAAGCTCGTGCTGTACGACCTTTCATGTCTTCGGGTGTCATCGGCGGGTCTTTGTAGACCTGTTGCTTTAATGTTCCCCAAGATAAAAGTTCATAGGAGTTAAGTCTAGGGAACGTGCAGGCCATTTCGTGCTTCCAGACCAACCGATCCAACGGCCACCAAAAGTTCTGTTAAGAACTATTTATTACATCATCATACGCATTGTCAAGGGGTGTTAATAAAAAAAATAACTACATTTTAAGTAGCGAAGTTGACCTTCGTATGTTCTTTACCCTCTCACGTACGGGGTAATTATCACCATCAAGTTATTAGAGCCTTGGACTCAAGCAACTTTTGTCTGAAACATTTTCTTCTACCACTAAAATTGACGGTGTTATTCGGCCTGCCTTTAGTGCCTCACCCGGTGTGTGTGTGTGTGTGTGTGTGTGTGTGTGTGTATATATATAACATTCCTATAGTTCCCTTCATTACTTTTGAAAAGTAATTTTCCACAATTGTCATACATTTTACAGACGATTGTTTTCTTGTCGCAGTAAAAATATACATAATCTGCAAACAAATGTATAAAACAATTTCCAACTCTTGAACTTCCTGCAAAAGCCCCACGTGCCAGGGAACTCGGTACCAATAAACCTGCAAGTACTGAAGTAATGAATCTCGTGCTTCCTGATCTGAGTACGACTGACCACTCTCTGTAACAACAACCAGAAGACACAGAACTGAGCCTCCAGTATGCAGAAGGCAGCGCAGTTTAGCTTACGCGTCACTCAACACGTATGGTACATTATAGTCCATTCATGATAACTTCCATCTTTTATGGAGCCCTGCTAAAGTTCTACTTTCAGCCAATTCCTCTATCTCGTGCAAACAAAGGTTAAAAAAATATATAAAATTACACCAAAGAGGCAAAGCACTACATTTGTGCACACTCGATTTAATAATATTTTACCCGAGAACTATTTACTACTAGGCACAACTAGCACACCAATTCTCCCTATCTACCTTTGTTTTGTTTATTCATATTAATTATAAGTGAAATATTATAATTTATAGAGGAAATATAAGTAAAAGCCCAATTAAACAAAAAATTAGGTACCGTTCTGTTAGCAAAAGTATAAAACACTTATGACACCAAACACACCATACATAGAGTTATTTTGGAAATGTCTGATTAAAAAAACTGTGAAGATACTGTGAACAGACTTTAACAAGATATTTGTTTTATACAGCGTGGCCGGTAATAATCGGGGCGTGGCTGAGCTGGGCACAAGACCGCGGGTTTCACATCAATATGTGTGCGTTTGCTGGTCATATTTTATTTGGGGTGTGAGAATAAAATGAAAACATCAAAAACACGAAACGAATACTTGGCTTTCGTGGCTCAAATCGACAGTTCCAGACGAGATGTTTCACATGGCACCTACATCAGCGCGCTGGCACGTCGGAGTTGCAAGACATCGTGCCTGGTGGTTGTTGCCCACGAACAACGTTACCGGTCACTTGGCGTGGACCCCCACCATCGCGTGGCGCATGCGCGGCGTCAAGATCACGCTGGCTTCGTGGTCAGACACCTGATCTCTCTCTCTCTCTCGCGTGCTCGTTGGGCAGTATCGCGGCCGGATCACTGGGCCGTACGACGCGCTGTGTCGTAAAGTCGTTTACGAGCCCCGGCCATTCAACAAAAACGCCGGCGTGCCTCTGGATGGAAAGTCACTTTCCCGCCTTTCACGGACCGCGCAGTGGACTTCACAATACGCGCGACATTGTCCGCCCGCCCCAGCCTCTTTCACAACAAACCCCTCATATACAGTAAGTAGGTCGTTCACGGCGAACTGAGCACTTTCCAGAGTCCCGCTTCACATCTACATGTTGTGTGTCCTTCCGCGGGCCTCGTCACTTTGCACATGCGCCAGTGAAATTTTCAGAAAAGTAAATATTTTACAAAATTGCTCATTTTTGCACTTAAGTGCATAAAAAAAAAGAAAAAAATAATAATAATTGTAGTATTGGCAAATGTTTACCGAACACTTTTAATTCAACGTAAAGAAATGTAACTACGTTCCCTCCGCCGATACCAACTTCACCGGGCGCACGCCAGTCGCCGTGCCCACACAGGTGGTAGCAGTGACGTTTTGCAAAGGTTTATTTGAGAAGTGCTGAGGTGGGCGTGGACAGCCTTGAACTCTTGCTACTGCTGCGAGCGAGCGTCGTACTGAAGACTGTACTGCGCTTGTCGGGCGTCGTGCGCAGAGCATATACAGTATATAATCTGCGTACCACCACACATTGTCTTGTATATGTTGCCCGCCTACGAGCTTCAAAGCACTAAAACCGCATAAATAAATACTCATTTTCAAGCATCAAATCACAGTAAAATACTTGTGAGGATGCTTCTTTTGGTAACAGGGCTGTTTAAAAGGAGCTAGAATGTTTCTTGCGATGCACGTCCATAGATGTGTGGGATAACGTACACTGGCCACGGAAATGTAACGGGCTACTGTCTGGGGGAGATTCCAGTCGCTGCACCGCAACGCATGAACACGTAATTGCAGCCAATGAAATTAGTAGACTGATGCTGCGATTTGCATACATTTACATAAAAAAGGGAAAACAGACTACGTTTTCTTAGAAAAATTTAAATCATCACAAAGTGACTGTAAATTACCTAAATACTTGAATATATGGCCTAAGTATGACCTAAACGATTTTGAACATAACTTAATATCTTACGTTCTTGCAAAGCAAAAGAAAATACATCACCCACATTAAAAAATGTACTAATAAAAGAAAGTAACACAGTACATCAATCAATTAAATAAACTGTTATGAATATTATTAATTATATTTTATACTGTATAAAAATTACATTAAATTGAAAGGGCAATGATTGCAAAATAAGTAATATTGGTTAAAACGTAATTGTGTATAATTCCCCGCAGTCACTTAATTGACACGTTAATAATAACAATTTGTCACATTTAAAAATTACTATCGCCGCTAAATATTTCGCTAGGTAATAACGTGTCAACCAAGTGACAGCGAGAAATTTTTACAAAAATTGTTAAATATATGAAAACGAAACTTACTGGTGGGGCCACTAATTTAAAAAGTGCACTTGAAGTAAGTAGGTAAGGGCTGTGGAAAGTAACAACGCGCCGATGTCACATAACGCCAAATGAAATACTTCCGCCTTAGTGTCACATATGTGTCATACATTAGTCTGTGAGCCGGCCAAGACAGGTAGGGGGCACGTTATCGGCGGAAAGTGCCCCACTTCCAGAAATGAAATATGTTGTATGTATTTGAAATACAAGAAGTTTCCAGACTGTGTAACTCCTGTTTCTCGGTGCGCTATCTTAGCGGTTTCTTCCCTGTGCACACGAGTCTTCTAGTAGTTGTTGCTACTCTACTGTAGTACACCATGGTCGGCTGTTTGAAGACTTTCATTAGTGATTGGGTTTTGCTACGGTACTCGAGCTTCACGTGAGTCCAAACTTTAATCATTTCATTCCGTCACTTGCCTCGCCCAAGTGGTCCATTGATCTGTTTATTCTGAGTTTATTGCTCACAGGGCATTTTTCTGAGCTAGAAATAAGCTACATCCGTGAAACGGAGATTGAGAACTTGAACATGTGTTGTGCTTTACCGATTGCAGTGATTAATAACATATAAAATTAATACTACACTTTCTCCTTTTTGTGATGGGGCCGTGGTTGCTGAGTGGTTAGCCTGTTCACCTCCCACCAAGATGAACCGCGTTCAATCTCCGGCCGGGCCACTCCCGGATTTTTGCATGTGGGAATCGTACCGGACGATGCCGCTGGTCGGCGGATTTTCTCGGCGGTCTCCCGTTTCCCACGCCTTTTCATTCCGGCGCTGCCCCTTGATCACCTCGCTTCACCCTCATTGGCTCTCAATACCTCGCTGTTAAGAGCCGCCCAAGTCTATTCACGCACTCCTTTTTGTGATGTTTCACGCAGTCCGTGAATTGCCGAAACATAAAATCAATAACAGAATTTGAAGTACTTTATGTCTCGGTGGGGTCTCGTTAATACAGCGTGTAGTTTTCGAATAAAATATTTTTGGCTTTTTTCGAATAATGATGTATAGAAACCACAATATCAGTATTGTTCCAAAATTATTACAGTTTTATGTAGAACTCCATAATAACAAAAATGAAAACATTCTTAATCTTATCCACATTTCACCTCCTTGAAAAAATTGTTTGTAAAAATTGGAAAAGAAAAAAAATTCATTTTAATATTATGGAGTTACGTGTAGCAATATTTTGTGTTTTAATATAAATTATTTCGCACATTAACTAGTTTTGTTATTTGAATCCCTAATTGTTCGCTAAAATTCGGCAATTTTAAAACGTAAACTATAAACTGCATCAACTATTGCCGCATGCGATAGTTACTAGCATTCAAAGATCTTGTCAAAAATCTAACGCCAACAGAATATTTTAAATAGTTCAGGTTCTGTTCATGATTTTTTTTTTTTTCAATAATTCGCGCATTGTGAGACATTTAGAATAAATAGCCCCTGCGGCTTGAACGTACTTCTCGTAACTCGCTGCAAATATTACTGTCGATGTGGAAGCAGGTTTTTCAGAGAAATTGATCTCAGTAATGTTGTATTGATAGCAAGCCAGTGGAGGTATTGCGGCCTATCTAGTGAGCAATCCCACACGCACGTGCAATTAAGTTTAGTGATGAGTGTAATTCTCATACCGACGCGCGGAGTTCATACGGAGGAGTTTGGATCACTTTGGTAGACTATATTGCATCTAATCGTTTCGCTACCACCACAGAAATGTTACGTGCTGTATGCATGCATAATAAATTAAGTATAGTACTTAAATGCAATGTAAAGACAGTTTACGCGGTTAGCACTGGCATTAACCCTTTCATTCCCACATTAATTTAAGATTTCTGGTTTTGCAAATAAGAGATTTCTATGCGTGTGTACTTAAGTTGGGAAAGAACACGTATCGTTAATACAAGCAATGAGCTGCAGACGTCGTGTTCGTGTTCGGAGATGTGGACTAGTCATAACGCGTGCAGTACCAGTAAAATATAACATTCGTTTGCAGCATGTAGTCATTTGTCTACGCTGAGAATGAATGGGTTAAAACAATACCATGTCGTGTTCCCGAGCTCTCTACTAGTAGTGTCCACGTGAAACCCATAAGGCGCTGTAAACACTGCGTGTTGCGTTGCTGCAGGCGGAACAACACCGAGCGCGTGGTAGCAGTGTNAAACCCATAAGGCGCTGTAAACACTGCGTGTTGCGTTGCTGCAGGCGGAACAACACCGAGCGCGTGGTAGCAGTGTTCTTGAGATGTGATTGGCTTGCATCGGACTGCGAAGGATTAAAGAACCCACATAGACTACGCTATGCGAGGACGAACCATCGGGCAACTGGAGGCAGGTCTAACTTCAGTGATGATATCCCATNCCACATAGACTACGCTATGCGAGGACGAACCATCGGGCAACTGGAGGCAGGTCTAACTTCAGTGATGATATCCCAAGCCTAGCACGTCCCCCAGATCGTCACGTTGAGGTTACAGCGGTGGTTTAAACTGGATTGCTCAACACAGGACGTCGGGAAATACAACGACACGAGAGGATCGTCATTTGGCCCTCGCAACTGCCAGACGACACAGTGGCAGCACAGCTGACGACCTGGCCGGAGTACTTCAGAATACAGAGATGCCGTCTCTCGTGCCGCGAACTGCCTGCACAACCACACGCGCCAGTGAGCGCGGTAACCTACGCGCTAGCCGGCAACCCAGCCAATCGCAGAGTCTACAGAGCTCGTCCCCAAAGCCTCGCGCAGCCAATGGGCGGGTGGATACGCTCACGTCAAAGTCACCGCCAAGCCACTTGGTTCGCGTGCGCGTAACGCACCCAGACGGCAGCGAGATGTAGTGCTGCGTGACTCGAGGCTTGCGGTATGCGCGCCTGCCTGCAAGACTGCCCCGAGTAGCGTGTTGCAGGGGAGACGGAGAGTGGACGAGGGAGCGACGGGGCTGTATCCATGTCCAGTCTTCACAAGGCGCCGTCCAACTAACACACTGAAGAGGACCACATGGCAACCTGTTCTGGGACGGCTTCGTGCTGGACTCACTCTAAACCCGAATCACTGGCATACTAGTCACTGACTGGCAGTTAAGTGTCTGTTACCGACCGGCCAGTCACACTCATGAACAGAGAGAGATGCGTGTCATTGTTTGGTATTCTTTGTGATGCATGGATATACATAAGACGTGCTTATATATTTTTTGTTCGCTTTTGTTTGAGATTGAATGAAACATTGGTATTTTGTACGAAATTAAATTTAATGAAAAGTATTTTTGTCGGTATTAAATTGTGGAGATCTGTTGGCATCTAACCACGTAGTACATCCCGAGTTTGCAAGGCGATCACTGTACTCGTTACGCCATGCGCCTTCTTACCGCAGCGTAAACAATGCAGTGTCAAACAAACAGCAATTATTTCGCCACGAAAAAATAATTTTCATCCTTCGGTGACAAATGTGTATTGCTTATTCAAACCGGTTTGCAAAAATTATATACGCTTATAACCTTAGGTATCCGTACAACGTCACAGAGTGACCTTTCAATCAATTGAATTCTGTTACTCTAATATTCAGTAAGTTGTAAAATAATTTAACGAGTAACCATATCCATTGCTTGGTAGTGATTTAGCTCCATTCTCACAATTTCAGGTTTAGTGTGTACGCCATTCCACTTGATTGAACGTGGCTCGGTAATATGCCAAATGCAAATAGATGGGACTAGCAATAGACAGTACGGTAGGATTTTCCGGGCTGCAGCGGGTGCATGTTTCCCTCCACGTCGATCTACTTGAGTGGATGACTACCTTGTAACTGACTTCACCTGCTCAGTTTGGCCAGCAAGGTCCCCTGATCTCAGCTGTGTGGAACATGCTTGGAACGCACTCAGGTGTCGCAGTGCGGGGTGTCTAGCGGCACAACGAACTTCCTATGAAATTAAAAATCCTTTGTTGCATGAACGAGACCCCGTACCCCTATAACTGCTCGACAACCTTGGTATATAGGGCCTGCGGTGGCCTACTAGTCACACTACTCGCCTTTCACCAGTGACGAACCTGGTTCGATTCTTGATAGGTCACCCAGATTTTCCATTGTGGGAAACATGGCGGACGTGGCCGTTGACCTGCAGGTTTTCTCAAAGTTCCCTGTTTCTCCCGCTCTTGCATTCCATCTCTACTCCTTCTTTACTTTATTTCATACTCACCTGAGCTCTTATTTACCACGGTGGTGTAGTGGTTAGACTACCCGCCTACCACCTATGTGTTGGGAATAGTGCCGGACGATGCCGCTGGTCGGCGGGGGTTTTCTTGGGGATATCCCGTTTCCACAGCCCTTCATTCTGGCGCTGCTCCATACTCACCTCGCTTATCCCTCGTCGGCTCTCAAGACCTCGCTGTCAAGAGCCGCCCACATCTCTACTCTCACTCATCTGAGCTCAACACAAATCTCAAATAAACGGCACTCTTGTCGTCAATGTGGGAGCCTGCTGTGTGTACTCAAGTGTCGCTGTCTGAAGTGAACACGTATCTTACTGACTCTTTACCCCCCCGCAGTATGTGATGTCGTGTGAGTAGTGCTGGACTGCGCGGCGTCTGCTATCGCCACACAGACGTTCCAGTGCAGCGTGGCAAAAATATGTTGTGACGACTTTGGATGTCCTGGCGGGCTGAATTAATAACAACTGTGTCTTTTCGCATGTTGGCGGAGAAGCACTAACTTTCATTGCCTTAAATATTTGCACATTAATGATTTTGGACCTGCATGACACTCGCTTCAATTTCAAAATAAATAATTACTTCCGTGGTGTTAAGGAGTATTGGCGGTAACAGGTAACGAAACTAATAGTTTTGGGCATGACATGGTATTGGTCACATTGATATACACCTGAAGTAATTTAATGGTGATTTACTGCTATCTACAACTTTACGTTGATGAATACCAAAATATTTTTTTCCTTGTCTTTAGCTTTATTGAAACACAAGAGATAGCTTAGTATTTATTGAATTTGGTATTTCTCGAGTGCTGTTGTCATCTGCAGTCGTCATTAGAAAAAAAGTTAATTGCTGATTGTCACTGATTTAAAGTAGGAAAATAATAAAGGCAGTAAATCACAGATGTCTTTGGCAATCGAGATCTTTCCTATGCTTCGATGATGCGATATTATTAAATACAAGACTTCCGATAAAAGTTGAATATGTCTTTGCTTCCCGCCCATTAGGAAGCGTAGGTGCTCAATCGCAGTTATAGAATATTTTACTTATATTACAGAATAAGTTAATTATATTAATAGCAGTTACAAGATACGCGTAGTTTATGCCTGTATGGCAAACACATTAACTGACATAACCTCAAAAATAACTTGCCACACACAACTTGTGGTTATTTGTTCATTACACGCCAGAGAGTCTTCGGTCCCGACACTCGCTGTGACGTCACGTTCACGTGGCGAGCAGGCCGGGTTTGGAACGGTTCGAGTCCAACACCNTCGGTCCCGACACTCGCTGTGACGTCACGTTCACGTGGCGAGCAGGCCGGGTTTGGAACGGTTCGAGTCCAACACCGCACATCACTCTAAATGTTCCCGTCGCATAGTATAGCCCATTCTATTTGCCTCCGTGTGCATCCTTGCTACGTCAAACTTTGACTTTAAATTTTCTTGTGTAAATGAAAACCTAAGACATTGCACTTTATTATTAGTTGTAATGGCATATAAAGGCGCCAGTAAATTTACTTGTGAGGCGTCTTCAGCGCGGAGTCATAAAGTCGAGCCTGCATTATAACCGCTAGCGAAGCTCGACCTAACTGCGAGCCCAGAGGCAAGCGGACGTGGGCGCCTCAAACAAACAATCTTCAGGATTCACAGATAATTTGCCTTTATGAGCTTTGTTTCCTGAGTTGCAGCCCAAGGCGAGAACAACTCGTTTATTTCGCTGACGTCACGAGGTTCCGTCATTCGGCAGCAGCTCCGTGTCCCAAACAAAAAAAATNGAACAACTCGTTTATTTCGCTGACGTCACGAGGTTCCGTCATTCGGCAGCAGCTCCGTGTCCCAAACAAAAAAAATAAATTATTTTCTTGCAAATATTTCCTCGAGATGAATGATGTAGGTATTTGTGTGTATCAGATAGATTTAAAATGTTGTTGAATATTTGTAGTGAAAGTTTCGTGGCGCCTGGTGGCGAGGTTACGTTCTGCCTCGCTGTCGTCAGGGAACTCGCAGGTTGTCAAACACGGCTAAGAAAAGAAATACGGCGAAACGCACTTTCCGCCCGGGTACACGTTTAACATTTCAAGAAAAATGCCATTACTTAAACTGATTTTAAGCAAAACACTTTTAGGTAGAAGGTTATTCTAGTGACAATGTCACAAAGTCAACCGTTGCAGAAAATGCAAACAGTCACCTAAATTGCAGTTAGGTCAAATTCAGTAAGGCAAAACGAATTTAGCAAACGAATTGTAGCAATTGGACAAAAGCTTATAAGAAAATCCCCTTTAGAGTTTGGCGTTTATTGTCTAGCTTGCTATAATTTTTACATAAAGTTGTGTTCATTTAGTTAGATTTTTTTAGTTAGTTGCAATTGTACATGCATAAATACATGTTTTCAAAGAAAAATAGGTGAATTGCAAATGTATAACAGGCGAAATTCCTTCGTTTCTTCAGAAGCAATAAATGAGGAAGAATCTGAAAAATAACCATTTTTAAGTGAAGTGTTGTTGATATTGAGAGCTGTAGAGCCGTCTTGTCGCGTTATCTCCTTGTCACCAACAACTTCCCGCAAACCAGGGCTTGAAGCCTTGGTAATATATATGCCGTTCTTACGTGTCAATTTATGTGAGTTCCCCCTTTCATCGCCGCAATAACAAGACTGTGTGTGAAATTAATTATCGCCAAAAATGTTGGGGTGTGGATTTTTGGAAGCCAACAGAGAAGAACTAAGAAACGGCAAACCTATGGTTTCTGCCAGCTTTGCCAGAACGTGAATTTATTTAGCACAATATCTCCCGCCACAAATGGCATATAAACATTTACGGCATAACAAACATCCCGATAGAAATACGTCATCCTAATAAAATATTTGCTCACAAAATTAGTAAAAACAGTTGCGTAACATTGCCCTTTAAAGTCTGCATATATTAGCTTTCACAATCTTGTAAAATACAACTTTATGTTTATATCGTTAGTTTTATATCCCAAGCACTTTTGTAGATGCGCCTTCACAACCGCAGTCACTCAGCTGGTTTTGTTCTATGCAATCGCTGTTTTCCAACTTGTATTTATCACTTGTACTATTTACAGGAATTAGTTTGGCGGTGGGTGTTTCAATCTTCAGGTCAAGATCATAGACTAAATATGAATTAGACCGATCTCGCTGACTGCGTACAACCAATCTACGCCGCGTCCCAACATTGATCTGCTTTTCTGCAAATGCATCTAGCAATAACGGCGTGCGGACTGGATTTGAGGTTAGAACACTTTAGTAAACAAGCGCTTTGAGATGTTTGTATACGTCCTCCAATTCGGAATGCAGTTAGATTAAATTCCAATCGGCGAGCGTATTTTACTAATATAAAAGTGCTTGTCTTTTGAAAATTAGGACTTAAAAAAACGCGTTCATTAGTCCTCATCTTTAGTCTACGGTGAAGATGCCCTCGGGTTACTTAGGTCGTGCTCGCGATGTTCTTCGTCTCGCTTATGGACCGCACGTGTTGCTCTACGTACAGCAGCTGTCTTTGATGTCTGCAGCTGCATGCATGATACGTGCAAGTAGTTCCTCACGTGCTTCTGCAGTCCTTTGGTACACAATATCCTTCATTCATCCCCATA
>NQII01018351.1:6985-18527 GCA_002778355.1 Clitarchus hookeri
TTAAGTAATGATGCAGCTTCACTGCATGCCGGCCTGCAGGAAACAGTCGGAGGTACCAACATAACGTGAAGGCGATGAAGGAGGTGTGACATACAGTAGAATCAACTAAGTATTTTGTTGACAGAAGATTTCTTTTTGGCTCAATACAGAGTTTTCGTTTATTCAGTAGTGTATTTTGCTAGACGAAGGAAATTAATTTTGTTTCTTTTCAAGTCTTGTTTACTGAACAAAATATTTTGTTGGGAAACTAAATATAGTTTAGGCCCTCTACTAACGCACGTTTTGTTGAATAGAACAAACCTTTCCCCCCGTGTAGAAGTGCGAGCTGCTATGGTAGAGAGACCGCAACGATTAGTCGACCCATGTGCAGAGTTTAAATCAATCGAGGGATTTTGGAGGACCGTAATATTGTTTTCGTTAGAGACCACACATTTTCGCTTTATAAGACGGCACCAAGCTACAATCCACAGTCCTCTGCATTCTCTGGCAGGAATCGCGTGTTTATTGGCTGCCGCCTAAGAAATAACTCCTTGTCCTCTCACACCTGACCCCGCGGGAAGAAGCTACCAGAGTGTTGAGTGTTTACTATTGGCTGTGAGTTCTGCAGGCCGCGTCTGATGAGCGGGAGTCCAATAATACACGTNCAGAGTGTTGAGTGTTTACTATTGGCTGTGAGTTCTGCAGGCCGCGTCTGATGAGCGGGAGTCCAATAATACACGTTAAACTAACATAGTTGAATGAATGGCTTCTACCTTGCTACCAAATTATAAATGGAAATTCATTCGTGGACACGTGAGAGGAATGAGATGGCGATGGGACAGCGACTAAACGCAATGGCGCTGGAAAGGGCCGAACCTCTACCGAACCCTCCGACGAGTAACAATATACATTACAGCACAACGTGTGTATACAGGATGTGATATGTGATACCGACGTACATGCACAGGCGTTTCAATACAAATGCGATTGACCTAATTTTTTCTGTTACGTGTGTGATCAACACTGGTTTGCCCATCGATAATACTAGTGTCAAAATCAGTTAAAGCACTTAAGCACTTAACTTACATAAACACTGTTCTGACCTCAAATCATAACAATATTTGTTTCAATAGTGCTATAGACGGCAAAGCATTTCAGTGTTGGGACAGGGACATTGACTACTGCGAATCTGGCATACGCACTGTCTATTCGCGGTTTCTTCACTATTGGAGCCGAGGTGGTGTAGTGGTTATACTGCTTGCCTCCAACATTGGTGAACCGGACTCGATTCCCGATGGGGTCGCTCTCGGATTTTTGCTCGTGGGAATCGTGCCGGACGGTGCCACTAGTTGGTGTGTTTTCTCGGTGATCTTCCGTCGTTTCTCCCGCCCATGCATTCTGGAATTGCTCCATAATGATCTCACTTCACCCTCGTCGGTTCTCGAGACTTTTACGTCAGGAGCTGCTCAAATCTCTTCACTCTTTTAAAATCAGACCTTTTAAAAATAACGCCATGTGGAATGTGTTCGATTTTTCCTTAATATCTCACAAATTTCAATCGTTTTTAAATTCTCTTTACATAAAAAATATAATATTTTTGGTTAAATTGTAAATTAACACATATTTTATTGATGAATTATAATATTTAATTTATAACTAATATGAACAAAACCAGGGAGAAAATTGCAATGCTGGTAATGCCTAGTATGAAAAAGTTGTTATGCAAAATATGTTCAAGCTGACTGCGCACGAATGTGGAGCATTGTACTTTTGGGCCACAATTTACTAGACTAAGTTAAGCTTAGTTTGCATGGGGTGGAGGAAAAACATAAAAATGGAATTTTAGCAGGGCTTCAGAAAAGTTAGAAGTTAACATGAGTGGACTATATATTCGCACTGCAAACCACACAGGCGCAAAGACAGGTACAGTGATTCATAATATTAAAACCACCACATTTCCTTGTGTTCCGAAAGTGGCGCAGTGGTTTTATAATTATAGACTCTAGTTCGGGAGGGACAAGGTTATTTTTCCGGTTCGGCTATTCTGGTTTTGGTTTCTTATGTTTTCCTGAATTCACTCCAGGCGAATGCTAGTACGGTTACTTAAGGTGTTTTCCTAGTAATATATGCAGTACAAATGCATGCATCTATGTAAAAGAACTCCTTTCGAACACCATAACAATTTCCTATAAGATTTTATTTTAATTATGAACAGCAAAGTTGTATATTTGTATCGAATGTCGTGTTTTCCAACAAACGTAATAAATTAATTAAGTCGTTTACTGTGAAGTTGGAAAAGTTGGACATTTGTATACAGATTAGCTACAACATCCTTTATTCCATTAGATTTTGAAGAAAATTCCAGAATTGATTCGTGATTTATCACCAGAATGATTAGAAAATATATTGTTGTCGCTTTGGTTTTGTTGTTGCAAGCTTTCAGTAATGAGCTGTTTCCTTGCTCCATCTCTCTCCCTCGTATAACGATATTGCTGCGGTGTGCGGTCATGAGCAGTTATTGGTCTCAAGGAGGGGGGGAGGTAGGAGTGATCGAGAGGGTAGGAGTTAGTGAGGGGGTAGGAATGGTCGAGGGGTTATGAGAGGCCGAGGCAATAGGAGAGAAATGTCGAGGGGGTAGGAGTGGGCGAGGGGGTAGGAGAGGTCGAAGGGCCTGGACGGACGAGGGGGTAGCACAGGGTGATGGGGTAGGACAGAACGAGTGGGAATGACATGGTGAGGCGGTAGGATAGTATGAGGGTGTAGGACAGGACGAGATGAACATTCTGGGGAAACAAAATACTTGCTATAATAGTTACCACTGCCTACTATCTGAAATAGTAGATTCAAAACATTAACAGAATATGCCTTAAGGGGAACCTTAACATATCAGTGATACACATAAGGCTTAATGGTAATAATGACAAATTAAATATCACTACAGAATGTCAGAATACTTAGAGGATACATTTTGGAAACCGTTTAATGTAATTAGTTCTTTCCTGAAATTTGTAGATCTATAATGCACATTAAACATTTATGCTATTTTTAAAGATTTTACAGCAGGTGAAATTCTAATACAGAAAAAGGGTTCTGTAAAAACTAACTTTTACAGAGTAAAGCATTCTCCCTGCACTAGCAACTAAATAATTATTCCAACACAGTCAACGTATCCGGCATGTTGATATGAATTATTTTTAATTTTAATTAAGAGCCCTAATTATTTTCGTTATAGTGAAGTGTAACATTGAAGGATGACATCGTTGGTCACAAGACAAGCCGACAGATGTGATTCAGGATATCCCACGTCAATAGAACATTCATATCAACACGGGTTAACTTGTATGTGTTCATATAGCATAGAATGTAGTTTAAACTTTAAAGTTAGTGCTCGATGATGAGATTCGGATTTTCAGAGTAAATTTGTTATAGGCAGAATTTGCTTAATTTACAGGAAAGAATGCTTGTCCCAGTTTAACAACTATTGCATAATCAATTCAAAAATAAACTGCAGTATTCAAACTGGAAATTGTCTTAATGTATCTGATATTGTTTAAGATTATGCATTGAAATACCCTATTCCAATAAACTTATATTTTGGAAGTTTAGATCCATTCCTTAGATTCTATGTTGTAAACCTACCTGTGGCGAAGTACCTCTTACCTGTGCAAGTAAAAGTTAAACTATTTATTAAAAAGTGACAGTCTTCCGAATTTAACAAAGTATAGATTCGTGTACAAAGTTTTATGTTTCTTATAATGTAAACAAAAATGTATTTTATTGAAATAAAGTGTGTCACCTATTTTACTAATCTTCACCTTACATTAAGTTTCCGACAAATGTGCCCACATATTTACGTAAATTCATATGCTTCCTTCTCAACTTGGTAATTGAAAGTGAGTTACAAGTGTTGAAGAGCCGATAAATTATTTTCTACATTTTTGGCTTTTATTCTCTCATTAAATAATAGATTGTAAAATGTTTGAAAACTGCGTTAACTTACTTTAATAAAACAAAAAATACATTGCTTTTTTTTTTTGCAATTTTTTATACTGTTCACCTATCTTTCAATTATAATTTTCTAAGGTAAACTGTAAAGTCAAAATATCTAAAAGTTGAACCATTATCGCAGGTAAACAAGTTTTGCATTTCAAAGAAATTAATTACATGACATTCATGTGACTTTAGAAAAAATATAGTCGAAACCCCTCATTGTGTCAAAATAGCTTTTTGAAACTTTTAACGAATGAATATTTTAAACTAAAAGTAACATATTTATACTATTAAAAAACATGATAACTATAATTATTCTGATGATACGGTATATTTCTATCAAATTTTCATTAAAATCATGTCACAAAGTCATAAATTACCGTAAAAATTTAGAAAAAATATTTGATTCTTAAACTCTTTAAATGTGTTAATTATTTATATCTAATTTAGCCTCTGTTAAGTGTATTTGTATATCTCTTTTTCGTTTTATATTATACTTTTAATGGCTAAATTCCAGTTACCCTTGTAATTCGAAAGTTTTGAGCATTTTGATTTATATCTTTCATTCAGAGTTGAAAACCTGTTCATGCCAACAGACTTCTTACCCATGCAATAACATGTAATACGGAATTTAAGAAGTGCAAATCGTTCGAACTTATGAAAGTGACGAGTGTTTTACAAAGTTTTGTTTTTTTATAATAAAGTGTCGTAAAGTAATTAAGAGTGTTACGCTTTAAAACGCGATTAATTAGAAATATTACTCATTTATACCTTATCTCAACTTTCTGAAAATTGCATTCACTTTTTTCTTGTAAACTCTTATGCTTCTACCTCAACTTTTTAATACTGAGTCGTTAATGCGATATTTTTGAAAATGTACGGAATATTCAGTGTATGCTATTTTATGTACATATTATGTATAGTTTTAAACTTTTTTTATAATAATTTGAGCAATTAATAATAAAAGCACATCATAGATCATTAGGTCAGTTTAACTTTAATTAAAATGTCCTTGCCAGGCATTACATTTTCAAATTTCAAAACGTCCAGGTGTATAGGGTTTTATATAAAGTAGATGCAATACTTTTTAAAACATTACATGAATCTAAAATATATCTTCAAGTTAACAGTTCGATACGTTGTTAAGAACGCTGGAAGAGTGATTGCCGACAGCATTCGAATAAAAACTTCCCAAATCGCGAGTTACTAATAACTAAATGATCAACTCGAGAAAGGCCAAATGACATCTCTGATCCTCTCACATTATTCACTTGTCGATCAAGTTAAACTGAAAAATTTACTATAGCGGAGTTATGCTACAAATCTCCATATTGTTTTCTCTGATTGGCTCATAAAACAAAAAAAAACTAAAGTAAGTAAATTCACTAGTCGGGATTTTAACTGTCGCACTTTTAATACAACGATAAAACACGAACGTGACTTCCATCGCTGCAAAATTTAACTGAAAGCATCACAATCATCGTGTACGTTAAAATGTACACAACCCAGAGCTGGGTTGTCTTTCTTATAGGAGGTTATGGCATCATTTCTGTTTTACGAAGGCACTATCCAACCTGCAGTAATACTGATTACTTCAAGACTGATTTATCATGGAATTATTAAGGGAAGTAATACAATTTTTAAGACATTATTTATATAACATTTAAGGTGCAGTCCTTTTTGTTTGTAATTTTATATCCTAACTAGAGCACAAGGAATGATTTCATGAGAATATTTGACAAGAAGTTATCAATACAACTTATGAGCCTCTTTTCCTCTACATTGGTGCAAATAATTTTTATGAAGTTCCTAAAAGGTAAGATGGTAGGTGGTCTTGACGTCTTGTCGATAGCGAGATCATTAGATGTGCAACCAGAAATACATGTAATACTAGTGAGACGATTACAAATACACACGTGCCTTACCCGGGACTTGAACCCAAAATTCCTTGCTCCGTAAGTTGGCGTGCAACCTGCTACATTACAGAGGTAGTATTTGGAGTATCAACTTGGATAGTATTCAGTCTAACGTTTTGGTAGACTGCGGCACCTATCTGCAAATATTTAAAGAAATATAATTTTGAAATAAGTGTGCGAAAGTCACTTACATCATGTAAGTTTACATGGCCAACCGTAGCACCACTTGTGTGCAGAATTTGGTGGAGATACAGGTTGTGTGGTTCCCTAGATGAGGCTTAAATAAAAGCTTTAGTTTCTCAATTTGCGCTATTGTACAATAATATCTAAATACCGGTCTTGTATAGGGATGTTGCTCTAAATGATACTGCCATTATAAAGTGATTCGTTTAATTTTGTCAAATTATTAAATGCAAATGATAAACTTATCGAAATAATCTATATCGCAACAATTTTAAATCATAAATTGACGCACTTAAATCATGTAAGCTTACATGTTCTGCTGTATTACTACTCAGTAAAAAATTCGATGGGAAGTAGTTTATTGGTTAACGAGAAATTGCATAAATGTTGCATTTTATTATCTGACACTACCTAACATTAGGGCGGGAAAGGTTAATATCTATATCTATATCTATATTTGTAGCTTGTCTTGGATACTCTCAGCATGCAAAGTGTAATTGAAAATGGTTAAATTGTTTAACACATATGACAAACTTCTGTAAATTATCTATATGGCAGCCACACTGAAAAAAAAGCCAGGCAATCTTAAAACATGGCCTACGGTAGCATTACTTGTGTGCAAAGTTCAGTAGGAATCGGAGGATTTGTCCCAAACGTGACATATAGCTCCATTTTCTAATGTGGTGCTATCTTCATTACTAGAGAACAAAACGATTTATGAACTCGCAGACTCTATGTCATTGATACTGTTACATATTATAGCCAGTTGAAATTGTTTGGGCCACATAGCATACTAGACTTCATTGATATGGCTGTTTAGAAAATATGTGACTTTCCTCCTAAGTCATATAACATTAGATGTACTTCTTGTCTATTATTAGACTTGTACTACTTAGATGAATGACGTGTCACTTTAATTCTGTGGGTTTCAGCTAATTGCTTTTATAGAGAGGTCGCAAAAGTTCAATTTGCCGTCTCTTCCTATCTTAAAAACTGGTGGGCAAATAAGTTTATATATTAGCTCATTTGGTACTTGCATAGACACTGCCAGCTTACAAAGTGAAGTTGAAATTATTTATATTTTACCATAGATATAGTATGTTATGCTAAAATATTAATGTTGCCACTAATTTTTAATATAAGTGTCTAGACCTTTTAAAACATACCATATCACAGTACTGTAAGTATTACTTGAGTGCTAAATTTTGTAGGAATCGGTAGATTGTTTCCCGAGAAATGACATTCTAATTTTACTTTTCGTTTGGAACTATCTTACAACATGGCGGATAAAAGAGGTTATGCATTCTCACATTTGACACTTTGAAAAGATTCTGCTTTTTGAAGTTTGGTCAAAATTGTTTAAATATTGTTTCAACTACTTCAAATAAAACTAAAATATAATTATTGCCACAATTTTATAAATAAATGCCTTAACCATGATGAACATATGCTACAACAGAATTATTACATGCTAAATTTGGCAGGAATCGGCTGTGTACTTATTGAGACATAAAGTTTAGCTATATTTTTAATGTCCCTCTTACTTACAAAATGGGGGATTAACAACAATATTACTTTCTTAATTTAATACTTACATCACACACTATCAACGTACCTTATATAGTTTCAATTAATTGCATTATTCCAGTGGTATAACTTAAAAGTAATTTTTTTTCCAATTTGCAGTATCTTCCAAAAAAGCGTATTAATAACATTGTTGCTTTCTGAATTTATTGTTTATATATTGTACTGTAAATGTACCAAATTTGGTTTAAATTGGTTAAGTGGCTACCAAAATGTCACATAATACCTTTTATTTTAACAACTGCAGGCATTTTAAAAATAAGATCCCGGCAAAATTTCAAACTGTGAAAGTCCGATGAACTTACTAAGTACAATAAGTGTACCTAGTTTGGGGTATTTCAGTTTGGTGGTTTTAGAAAATATTAAGGGGGACAGACAATCAGGTGATATCACAAGTCTACCATTCCTTTGGAGAGTAGGCTAAAAAAATTTTATACTTAAATTTCGTAATAAAACTATGGAACGTGATCACACGCGGTCATGACATCTGTGGAGGTTTCCATGCGGTATGCTTTCTCGTCACCTGTCAGCTTGTGCGGCACAAACCACGATGCTGCTGCGATATCGGACCATTCGCCTACCTTTTTATTAAGGATGGAAGGTATTTGACAACTCCTGAAGCAGTGTTGCCAAATAAGTACCCATGCTTTATTTAGGCTCCGTTAAACGACGCGTATCTGTGTGGGTATAAAAGTAACGTACATATGACAACTTATTACATATTATTTACATTTTTGTGATCGTATGCCCTTAGTAACCTCAAACCTCATATAAATTGGCACTTTATTGCGCTTATACTTTTCTTTAAGTTTTAGCTGTCCCAATTTTTAATTTATTATCCAAGCACCCATGCTTACCCTTACTAAATTTAAACTTTCATTGCAAGATTATGAATTCCTCAATGTTTGCCATACACAATATTAGGTTCATATGTGGTTATGTAGAAAATAAATTAATTAACCAAAAAAACTAAAGTAAA
The DNA here is from genome assembly GCA_002778355.1 of Clitarchus hookeri. Taxonomy (NCBI): domain Eukaryota; kingdom Metazoa; phylum Arthropoda; class Insecta; order Phasmatodea; family Phasmatidae; genus Clitarchus; species Clitarchus hookeri. The sequence continues at coordinate 15,617 of NQII01018351.1, forward strand.
AAATATGTGTCTTTTAAATATTGGATGCAGTACGTTACATTAAATTTACCTTGAAGCTGGTTAAACTTATCACAAAGAGTGCATAACTAGATGTCACTTTTATTTATACGTGAACACGTTGCTGAACGATGTATACCTACGTGAAATTGAAGTGTAACAGTAGATAGTTAAAACAAATATTTACATGATAACTGCAGTGTGAATTGGCCTTTATTGAATTCCCTTATTCCTGCGCCTCAAGCATGGCAAATAGTTCATTCGAAATGTGCGATATAAATATACCGTGGCACGAAGTAAACACCAGGATTTAATTATTAATATATTTTCTTTATTTTAAATTAAACAGCTCTGGCAGTTAATGCGCTGCAAACCTTTAATAATGATTCTGCTTTATGGCAGATTATTATTCCTATCTTTGATAAATAATAATAGACAAATAACTCGGCTTGCTGTAATCGATGCACTGGCACCGGAACTGCCTTCAGTTAGCGCGGGCAGTTAGTTGTTATTCCGGACACTTGGCCGCGTCACCGCATGCCGATGCACTCATCAATCACACCCTTGTCGTGGCCTTGTAAATGTGCGTCTCCGACACCCCCCTTCTGGAAACATAATTTACACTTTTTTCTTGATAAAACGTACATTTTTCCAGTCAGTTATTTAACATAAAAATATTTTTAAGATTACAATAATGTGGCCGCTTTATGAAAAAATTAAAATATTTTATTGTGTAAAATTTGACTAAGCATACGACAACCTATAGTTTGTTACTTTCCTTGACAATTATGTTCGTTGCCGGGGCAGTGCTAAACATTATTTACATTAATTATTTAATTACAGGTTTTTATCTATTTTTTTGCCGTTGTTTACATAAATAAAATATACTGCGACAGAACAAGTCAGTGATGGTGAACATGAAATAATTATATTTTGTAGTTTTTATTATTATTTTGTAAAATCAAATGAGTTAAAAAAAATTAAAATTTTGCATCTTATTTTTATAGCATATCATGAAACTTTTGTCAGGTAATTTACAAGCTATATTTCGGTTATAACGTAAAATAATTCCCGTGTTTAAATTATTTGCGTGGTTAATTTGTAAGTTACACTTTTGTAAGTTAAGGTGTCAGTTACACTGCACTCGGCGCGTGAAAGGGACTAAACAGCTGAGCTGAAACAAGACCGCTCCTGCTTCAGAATATTGTAGTTTTCCACTGGAGGTGAGTAATTTGCGTAACAACTTAATTCAAAATGAAACACCCACGTGTATGTAGTTTTGGCACTGAAATATGTGAAATAATGCCGCGTTATTTTTTTGTACACTCATACGATGAACGGGTGTTTAAATTTCTTGACCAAGTGTAGAGAAGATATGGCGAAGGAAAAAAATTCTGAGCCACCTTCCGAACGTACTCTATGCGCTGTTCTAGGTTGTATAATAGTAGACATTTACGCTTTTCCGGTAGCCTATTTAGAATATCCAGAAATGGACAATTCTAGGCGGTGGTTGTTTCCAATTTTGTGAACAAATATTTTTCCAGAGTGGTGTATTCCTGTTCTGCTATGTCTTATGCTGTAAATGTATACAATTATTTGCGATGCAAGATGATATGATAAAATAATGCATTACTCTGGTATAGCATGTGTTAACAATAATGGCAAAAAATAATTTTATAGTATTGCAGATTCTTGATATTCAATAATAGCTTCCAAAGTTGTGTACAATTCGGTTAACAAGTTTAGCGATAATCAACGCTCCGCTCTTTTGACAGCCTTCTTTAGAATTAATTTTCCGTCAATTTTTAACACTAGTGCAGTATGCAAAATTAACATTGTCAAGCTGCCTATAAATATCCATGCGTTGGTCATTGTAAGCTGTGAATTATATGGAAAAAAAGGTGTGGTACTACTATTCAGATTTTTTCAAATTGTTATAGAAAGAGAAAAAGGTAAATCAAATAAAATCAGTGGTCAAAAATCTTTAAGTATGCAATTTTAAATATGAATAAATGCATGGAGGAACTTTCCTCACCCATGCCCATTTCACTGCGGGGCAATGCCAGTATGGTTTTTGAAATAAATGCAGTTAGCGGCAGGGATACAATTTATATATTTTTTTATCTGTTAACCTCGAACGACTCACATACACTCAACTGTTTGTCCAGAAACACTCTGGGTCTTTACTAAGCGACAGGGGTAAATGTGAAAGGTGTCTTTCTGGCAAACCTACTGTGAATACTCCAAGACTCACAGATATCCCAGTTCTTAAAAATACTCTCCCCACTGACAAAATAAATTCAGCACGGAATGTGTTTGTACTTTAATAAGGAGGTAACAGTTGACTGTCATTCCAAGCTAGGATCGTTAATGCTCGTCATATTTGAACCCGAGAATCAGCAATGAAGCAGCAAAGGAATGCGTATGCATTCAGACATGGGAGTACCTCTAGAAAATACCGTAACCATCGGCGAAGACTGCCTTCCTTCCCCGGGGGACGTTAATAAGCGCTTGCCAATTGTCCAGTAGTGAAAGCGATACAGCGCGAGGCGGTGAAGTGAGGGAGGTAGGAAGACAGCGACGTGCGGAGGACGGGGTCGGGGTCGCAGCTGAGCTGTACTCACGTGCGGAGACGTCCTCGGAGGTGCTCTCTGCTACGCTGCTCGCTCCAACCACGCAGCGCCCGCTCATAGCCGCTGTACGCCGGCTGGAGGAGGGGGAGTCAGGTCTCGCGCACACGCACGCACGCACACACGCCTCACCCGCGCTCAGATGTCACGCTGGCACCAACACGAGATGCCGCCCCTCCAACATAGTTTATTGCCCTGGGTTTCAATGTTGTGTGCGGAAACGATGAAGTCACCTCTGACGACACCATCAGCTGTCTGCAAACACACACACACACACACACACA
>NQII01018352.1:0-12933 GCA_002778355.1 Clitarchus hookeri
AATATACTTATGTTAAGGTAGTCATCTAGTAAGGGGTATGTTTGTGTCGGTGAGGCAGAAATCGATGAAGCATTACGGAAGACGCCGACCGGCGTATATAAAGCGACATAGCCTTTGCGCGCAGTGCTTTCGTCGTGATCGTAGAACTTCGGGAATTTATAAAGCCCTCATCTCATAATTTTATTTGACGTGGCTCTGTAGCAAAGTCCTAAGTATGTCTCTATTGTTATTTCACACTTATTCTGTTCATATATTGTGATATACAGCAGTCTGAAGAAGCCGTTTTTACCTTTATTGGAGGGAATGAAAATAATGTTCACAACGTGCATGTTGTCTTGAAAATACCATTCTGTTATCGTCTGGAATGTTGTTCTTTCTTTCCGTACGGAAAGCTATTGGGGGTACGTTCAATAGTTAAGTCAAAAACGCATATTTCAAACACACTGCACCGCCTTTCAAGCACGAGGCAGGCGACTGCCTTAACACTGATACAGTGAACTCGTCCAGTAGAACGCTGTATAAGTGAAGGCACTATATGACACTATGCATGTGTTTACTCTAAAAATACGTCAACGGGGAGCGTTCTGTGTTTTCGAGGCGGCATGATTAAAATTTTTCAGGAGAGAGTTATCAGCAGTTACGAGCAACAGTTCACTTAAAGTGATGTCATTGTCAAGTGTAAACGTTGTGCGTGTTCTGCTAGCCTCAATCCTCTCTCTGGTTGGCCCAAGAAACTAACTCGGGCATGGGTAACTTTGAAGCATGTTTTATGATCCTTTCATCAGATAGCAATGTCAATGATTCCAAAGGATCCCCCCCCCCCACCGTATTTAAGTCACAGTCGTCACCAAAATCTGTTTCCTTGATTCACGCTCGGTTTGGGAGGGGGGGGGAGGTGTATAAGGATTACAATGAGTTTTCTTTAGATTGTTGCAAGATTTACAACTGCAAATATTCCGAAATAAATGCAACAAAAATCAGGGACGTGTAACAAGGATAAACAAGTTTATCTTTGATAATAAACATAACAATATTAAATACAAAAACTCTAATAATATTTCAATATAACTACGTAAAAACACGTACAACTCAGTTACCACTCCCAGCAGAGACTTTCAATTGGAAGTTTTCTCGCTTATAAGCAAGTTGAGATGTACAGGACTCAAAGACCCACTTAGTCTAAAAATTACCCAATTCTTTAAGCCCACAGCCAGAACTCCCATATTGTCGCCTAACCCAGCATTCGACTACAAACAAAATATCTATAAAAAAAATGTTACCATCGATTAATTCTAAACTTGATAGAATGGAGTCAAGAAAAATAGTCAAACTGTGAAGAAGGGAAATCTAAATTTCTCAAAAAAGCTGCAATATTTATTTAAAAATTATATATCAATATTTTCCAACACTTCAGTAATATACGTCATGCATGCACCACTTTAATTTTTTTTTACAATTACCAGAATTTTTTTTATTTTCTTTTGCCAAGACATAAAACTCTTATTAATCTATAAAACATGTTCAGATTATACATTTCGTGCTAAAAATACATATTTATTTGGTTTCCACGAAGTAAATTTACATCTTATGCATTAAGCACGCTATACCTTCGCATTCCACACTAAAGGCTGTTCACGGTAAAGTTAGCGCTTTTGAGTCCCCGGTTAGTTTCTCCTTTCAGACATTTTTTATCCTTTAAACATATTTTTATATTAATATTGCTTTGTAAGTAATTAACACAGTGTGTATATTCCACCACACTCGGAAGTTAACGTCTAAGGCTAAAGAAAATATATTTATTGAATATTAGTCCTAATGAGAGGGCTTTCAAAAGTACTCATTTTACCGCCTACGCCCATAAAAAGGTCACTTGGTTTCTACAATTTAATTTTCCTTATTTCTGAATTGTATGCTGGATAAATAATTTCCCATCATTTACAAAATTGCTAAATAGTGCCAACACCAGGTTGTGACCTTAAGGGTCATAATTGGAACATGTACTTATATTATAATGCTGTGGGTCAGTGGGAATTATCTGACAGGACTTGCGCACTTTCCTTTCGCTTAAATGCAAGCCGCTGCCATCATCCTCCACCATCTTGAAATTATTGGCATATTTTGTAACACAGGATACATAGGAAAAAGGGACAAAATATAATTTTTATAAACAATCACATACATTTTGTTAGAGCACAATGTCATGCTCTAAGCTTCTTCAGAGTTCCGGTAGCGCTACAATCGCAGCACAACGCGGCATCACAGCAGTCAGATGACGTCACAGTCCGGTGTGCGCAGTCAGCCTGCAACGCCGCGTCGAAACGTCACTTGTGTTTGTGTCTATGGTTGAGGAAACATGTGTGGGACACAGCGAGGATTCCACTTGCTGTTCCCCTTTCTAGGAAATCTTCCTTTCTGATTTTTGGATGGAAAATTAATTCATTTTAACTATGTTTAAAAAACAAATTTTTCTTGGAAGCTGATATTACGCTAATAACGAACACACTCGACTCTACAGTATTGCGTATCAAATAAATTGTCCTTGTATATAGCGTATATTTCTTGACTATTGGGGATTCAATTACGAACTCCTCTTTAAGACATTGCACATATGTCGATACTTCCTCACTCCTAAAAATTAAAACGTCTACTGTCATTAGCGACTTCAGTATTTTCTGTTCTGGCTCCTAGATCGTGCTCGCATTTTAATTTTCCAATTGGTATTTAGAATTCTTTTTTTTCCTTCATTAAATGGTCAGTTACTAGAGCAATGCCTCTTTTCGGTAAGTTTATCTTTTTTATCCTTGCTTGGTGCTGACGGGAGGAAAAACTCGCGGCAATCGTTTGAATTATTGAAGATGTAATTGCAAGACAGACCTTTTGAATGACATGGCTGCATGTGCGTGTCGTTATAAGCTCTGAATAAGCGACTGCAGCGCGTGTATCGAGCGCATGCTACCACCTCAGGTTCCGTCCTTGTCCTGTCAGCCAACCACATGTTCCGTCACACTGCCAGAACGTATTTATTTGAAATATCACTACAAGCTTCCCGACTCATGAGACATAACATAAGTCTCTCCCTTCAACAAGCGATTTTCCATTGAATTTGAGTAACTTCAAATTCAAGCAGCAGAGTCTAAAAAGTCGCCATCGTTAGGATACACAAACAGTGGGTAGGTGAAATCAATCGGGCCGGCCTTATTCAGCAGGTTCCTTTAACCGCATATTTGCCCCGCCGCCACACTTCAAAGGTTGCCCAGACGTCGATATAGGTAAACTGCGTGTTTTCCAAAACGTATATATTAATTGACGTGTCATGATGAATTGTTTAGGCTCGGTGCTAAACTTAGAAATTAGTCTCAACATGCTTCTGTAACTGATGTGATCAGCGAGCAAAAAGAAAAAAACAAGTGGAAGCACGTGCCCTGCCCTGGAATCTGGATTTTTAGACTACTTTCCTTTCAAATTGTAGGTTTGTGAAATCGTCCGAGTGTTTGTCTGAATGTATGTCTCCCCTTATAACATTTACTTCCTGAACAAGTGACAATATTGTTGTGCAAGAATATGATGCCACTAACGACCATCAAGAGACAACCTTTTAAAACCGACCTCCCGTGGAGCAGTCGGTTGGTGCACCGCCGGTCTGGGGTTCGAGAGGTCCTGGGCTATTATCATAGATAAGGCATTAGTGTTAGTTTAAGTAAGTTTATAAGTTAGTTTATAAGCCGTCCTCTGGGCCTTCTGGCATAACACCGGTGGACATTAATGAGTCCTTTCCAATCCAACCTGTTATAAAATCACAACTAATGTATTTATAAAACTCTGTAAGTGCCAGCATCTCAGTATAAGTGTATCATTCCGCGACGCATCCTCGTTGTGTGCCGAGGACGCTGTGCATGCTTCACGCTTGCGCGTCTGTAGCCCGCCACGGACCGGACAGTAGCTGAGTGACAACAGAACGGCCCGGCCACCATGGAATAGCTACCTGGATGCTTGCGTCTTCCCCCTTCACTCTTATTGGTTATGATCACACGAACCTAAACCCGTGTGACTTCAACGCTGCCCACAGTAGTTTACAGCAAGGAGTAATGTAAAGCGCGGAAACAACCAACACATCATTATAATTACCTACACAATTTGTGGTTAATATACAGTTTTACAGCACACCAAATTCCACTCATTTGCAAAATAAAATTGATCAAAATAAACCAATCTCACGAGTACATCGACGGTTGCTACACAGTATCGTCATATCACAAGTACGTTTGGACAAATAACTTAATACTTCAAACTGCCAGGAAAAACAAGATTGTTCAGTCACAATAAAACCACTGCCATTTGCATTACAAACCACAACATAACCAAATAAATGTATATTTGATATATGTTTTTATTTCAGGAAGCCTGTGAATGTTTGGTCTCAATTTACATATGATGATGGTGGTTTTTGAGAACGTTCCTTTATATTGCTTAAAAATAATGTTCTGTGGCAATCATATTTTTTTTGTAATAGTTTATGCTGCAGGTACACAAAAAGAAAATTTTATTACTGGATACAATTCCTTTATCAAGAATGTAGTTTTTAAAACATTTTATTAAAATCCCAACCAATTTGGTTTTACAAAAATGGATTTTTATAAAATCATTTCAATGTATGAGTTGCAATATTGCCCACAATGTCAACCCTTGCAAAACCTTACATACTTCAACCCTAATGGGAAAGTTTACAATAAAAAACATTACAGTACTTAACTGTGAACATGCAATTTATGATAACTCATTCACCCTCGACGGAAGTATTTTTCGGCCCGCGTTAATGTCTCTCTATCTTCTGTCTAGAAACTCAGCAGAGCTTAATTTTTATTTCGTCGTTTCCTCACCCCCAGAGTCTCTCGAAGGTCAGAGAACATTATAATGGTTCTATAAAGTTCTGTGATCGTTTCTTCGTGACGTCACACCCGCCCCGCCACCAACATCAGCCTCTAGCGGAGGGGAGAAGGAGGGGACACTGCAACGCTTTGAGGTAGCGAAAACTCGTCCCTCGCTGCCTCGTACAACGAGCAGCCAGCGCCGTCGAGGCGGGCCGCCACCAGGCCACCTCCAGGTATGTGCAATGCTTCTTCGAGTCTTGGTCCCCTTGTAACACGTGATGTAGATCGTAACAGCATTTTATGATGTGTAGTTGAATGTAGTGATGTGACAACCGTCAAAGTATATAAGTTGTGTCAGCTCTCTGTCAATGCATCACAGAGCGGGTAATTATTATAGAGATATAATTTTGGCAGTGATTATTGAAAAATAGCAAAGCCTCGTAGATAGCGATCTAAAGCGATGGAACCTGAATAATTTTAACTTAATCGCTGTAGCCCAGATTTAAATTAAACTGGTAATTTAGGCCGTCTTAAATTTTTAAATATTGTCAATTACTATTGAAATGACCAAAATGGAATACGTACCATGTATATACTTTAAAGAGACGTAACCCTAAATATTTTCAATAATAGAAATTTCTACATGTAGTTATGTCGTTTAGCGTAGGTACTTCCAGCAAAGTACCATTCTACTTTTTCTGCAGAAAAAAATAGCAAAAAATAGTGAACACAGTAACATGGAGTATGAACTAAAACAATTTTTATTGACCACTCCACCGCTTTAAATCACAAGGCAACGATAATGCATGCCCGGAAGTTTCCTAGTAATACCTTAATCAAAAGTTATATTGGTATGGAAAAATGTTCGTAACCATCTTTCCGGTATGGCACCGGAGCACTAAGATTTTATTGGGGGAAATTAACAAAAAAGCGTAATTATGCTGTGGCAAAAAAAAAATCCCTCACCTTATAGACTACATACTGTGTATATAAACATATGTATATACATGTATGTGTATGTATTATCCTTTAGTATTGTTCATCGTGAAAATTGTGCCAATGATAATTGAAAAAACCCTTTTATATTATTTAGTGTATATAAATTTTGAGGAAAAAAGGGAGATAGCGCAGTGGTAGCTGGACAAGTATACGTGTCGACTTTTCTTGAATTCCCGGTGCTGCCATCTATACGTATTATAAAACGCAACGTGTCTCTATCTGTCTGTTAGTGTGGTTATCACTCGAGAACCACTTATCCTATTCCCGTGTTTTTTTATTCATAGATATGTTCTCTGGCCAGGTTTTTGTATGTATTTTGTTACCTAAAGTAGCATAAGGAATAAGCAGTGACGAAAATAGTGAATCATGTCGGAAAAATGTTTGCCGCCAGCGTGCTCTCTTGCAATAGGCTGTCCAAACCGTTAAATATGGAACAATATCATGTAGTTAAGAATTGTGTAGAATAAAAATACGTAAAACAAACTCCTCGGTAGCATATATCTATCTATAACAAATACTTATAATACTAATAAGTGTTTTAACCGTTTAATTTCTTAATAAATAAATTCGTAAAATTCAAGCTGTTGTTTTCCTATCCAAAACTTAATATTTATCACATAAAAAAGTCATTAGAACTGTTTAACGAAGATAATAAAGTTATATACAGCATACAATTCCCGCCTATACTTAAGAGATATCAAAACTTTTGTGAAAAAGTAATTTCTCGCTAGTCGGTTGACCGTACGCGGACGTGGGGAGCCCTGGCAGTGGAAGGATGATGCCACGGTGAGGAGGGGAGAGGGGAGAGTGTAACACGAGTGTGTTGGTAATTAATACTAAGTAAAATTCAATTTTATTTTTAAAAAAACATAAGCAATAGTTGTGTAGTCCACGCGAGCGGACCCGCGGGACACAACTAGTCGTAATATAAATTCTCCATGTTTTCTTGAAAAATCACCAGAAGAATACACTGTCAAACAACCTACAGCACGTTTACAAACTTTGTCTGTTTTATTGACAACTGCTCGCCTGAAAGTGTTACACCAAGGCAACGTTCATTTGTCTATTAATGTAGACATGATTATGACGTCATTAGAAGCGATAGACATCCTAGGGTTACACACATTTGTCGGATAATAGCACGGCACTCCCTATTTTCCCAATGAATGGGAATTATATTACCCAACAACCTTTCGCATAATTCAGATCTCGATTTAAGACAACAGTATTCACGGAATTGTTCTTTCATCTCAAGTAGGTTTTATTATTTTTTTATTTAAACGAACTGAAATATTGATTATTTAGGGGACCTACCTCCGTTACGAATAACTGTAAGACATAAATCGTATAATGTTTTTTATCTCGTATCTCTTTTTGCATAGGTACATAGGGAATCTCCTCGCAATGTATTCTCGCGTAGTTAATGATCAACACATTATATATAAAAATTAATTAACGTGTTTTTAAACTACGTGTCTAAATTCAAACCACTGCAGTTATGGGCTAATATAAACAAGAAATCCTAGAAGGTAAATGTTCGGAAAATTGATCCAGTAATTTTATTGAAATTGCCGTTAGCAAAACAACATTGGGAGCTCGCAACTTTGCGTACTTTCGAGCACAACAAGTTGCATATCGCGAAGGCGAACGGAACGGGCAGGTCATGCGGCGACCGCCTGTACATAGGCCACCAGGAAAACACGTGCAGACACTACTTCGTCAATATTGCTGCTTGTGTGTTATTGGAAATGAAATGCAATCACTTGTGGAATCCCCATTATTCATGTAGTTTGACACTCGAGTACTATCAAGCAACCACTAGCGGTGCCCATGTACCTCGATCTTATGTTGTCCTATGAGCAGGCACTCTCCGTATGGCGCGCCAGTTACATTCGCCTTCGTGAAATAAACTTTTTGTACACAGAGGTACGTAATGTTGCAAACTACTGGCGCTGTTTTGTTAACTGAATCACAATTTTTTTGTACTAAAGAATCTTCTGAACATTTTGCTAATGGAATTTCTTGTTTATATTAGCCCATAGATGCCGTGGTTTGAATTTCAACACGAAACTTACAAAAACCTCGTATATACTACCCTTTGTACAGTTTGCGTGTGACGTGAGTACGCATAATCATGTACTAAATACGAGGTAGAATAAATAGTCTTCAACACTTTTCCTGAACATTGCACTACAAGCTGTCACCGGAACAGTCAATATGCCACAGAACAATGTAGTCATTTCGAAATACGTAGAAAGAGTTTGACTGTCTTTTGACAAAATTAAAAGATATCCTGTGACACACATATTTGTTACTGAGAGAAGGCATATTCTCTCTACTCCATATACGCTATGCGGGCATTATTATTGTTTTGTTTCCAGCTGTAGAACCAAACACTTCTGTTCTGATTTCAAACAGTTCTTATTGTGCACGTATTGCTCTCTATGTCTTTCCTGATGACCGTTGAAGTGATTCCGAGTTACATTCTTTTTTAGCTTCGCAGTGTCAATGTTCACACTTTATACATTAAAAACTTCGTATGTCTGAAATTCACCAAAAATGAGCCTAGCAGTTGCCGCAATATCTACTATTGGTAATATAACCCCCCTGTGTGGCTCAAAATGCATTCTGTCGTCATTTTTTATCAACTTTCTTACGTTTGTGTAAATGGTTTATTCTCTCTTCTGAATATTTCTAGATTTGGACACACAAGTATTTTCTGCTAGAGGAGAAACATATCTACGACAAAACACTATCTTAATTTTAATGGCATAGTAAAATAAAATACCAAATTTTCCTTATAAAAGTTAAAAAATTTCCCTTCTGAAATCGTACAAACTAACAGGAATGCACTACGCAGGAAAATACAATTTTCTACAAAATAAAAATACATATAATTGTTAAATGAATGGTGTATAATATTTTGGTACACAGGTATACTGAATTATTTTATCTCTTATTTAAGTCACTTGTAGAAAAGTTTACCCTACAAGATAACTGAAATCTTACAAATTATGGTACAGCCACACACAATGCACCCTACTTTGCGGTATGCGACAAGGGAAGTGGTTTTCCATTCACGATGTTTCCATTTTCTCTAGTTGCAGTGGAATTCCGTGAAAATTCATTGTGCTCTCACATCTTGGGAAACACTGTAGAATTTTTACCTATTTATTACAGGATGAAGCATTTTTGACGCAGTATAACTGTTTTCAAAATAATCACAAACTTTAGCGTTAAGAATATCAGAATTCCCAGTGGTTAAGAGAAATGGGTAAAATCAATTCTTCACACCAAGAGGACAACATGAAACAAAAGTAAACACAATGGAAATNGGGTAAAATCAATTCTTCACACCAAGAGGACAACATGAAACAAAAGTAAACACAATGGAAATGCACAGTACATTGGAAGTCAGCAATAATTTAACATTTCTTATAATGAGTACCACGCACGTTTACACTATAAACCTTGGCGATACTGATCGAACGAGGTGGTACGGTGAAAATACTCGCATTCTGGAGTGCATAGGTTCGAATCCCGGTCAGGCCATAATGATTTCGGTTTTACACTCCAAGCGAATTCCGAGTGTGTTCGTTACTACAGGCCACGGCCGATTAATTACACGTTCCTGCTTCTCTGAGCACCTATCTCCGACTCAATGATCTCGCTGTCAGTAGCTTGTGGTGAAGTGTTGCAAGGTAAGCTGGTGCTTTCTCAGTGCTTTACTCACTCGGCACACGCAGCAGGATCCAGTAACCAGAGCAGAGCACGGAGAAACTGTAATTACTGCGGCCACTCACGAGAGAGCGGCGAGACACCCATTAGACACGTGCTGTGGCGTAAACTGCACTACTGCGTTTAACTGGCCGATGTGTAAACTAGCAGACGTTTAAGTATGGCACAGAGCGAAACACGGCTCACCTTGCGACAATTCACCACACGCTGCTGCGCGCTGTCGACAAGCTCCCATATTCATTTCCGAGCTCAAGCGCTGCGATCGTGTCATTTTTTTGTTAAAAGCTGTACTTGCGTCGAGCGTGCTTCTCACAACCAATGAACTAGATCCTGCGCGCAATGTTTTACAGGCATTAACCATTTATAATCGAGAGGTGCATAAATTGAAGCAAATCAGATTTCTCACAATGAAAATGCTCAAAAGACTGATTGCTTGCTGGGCACAGTGCCGGCCATAAATATACTTCACCTGCAACATGTTGATCATTGACACGATAAATGAACGGGTTAGCCCTACTAAGGTTACTTCTACTAGAAGTTGGGAAGATTAATGTTAGAAGTTTGGCAAAGGGAAAGTTTTGGACACTAGGTAAGCGCTAGTGTCGGCAAGGAACCAGATTTGGTCTATTTTTTACGTTAAAAAACAGGATAGTTACAATAATCATAAATCAAATATAAAATAACTTCGTAACTAGGAATTAAAATCTCTCTCTTTTATAATTCACACAGCTTAAAGTTTTAAATTAAAAGCGGAAATGTTTGCTATGTCAAACGTTTCCATTAGAAATCTGGTTTTGTTCCTAACCTGGGTAGAATTAACCTTAGAACTACCTACCTACCTACCTACGTTAGTGACACTGTTACATGATACATTTTTGCAGAACCAGAGGATCGGGCGTGACGTCAGCTAACAAAGTTGAACTCGCATTGAGACCCGTATTATTGACACGGCCGCCTGTTCCTTGGCAACCAGCCCGTCACTGCCGCGGTGCCCTAGCCGCGAGGGCAAAGCCGCGGCGACCAATCGCAGTGCGTGTCGCCGATGACACAAGGCGGGGGTTGGCCTTCTCTGCGTTGGCGGTGTCGGGGCGAGCGATAGCCTCGAAACAACCAATGGGAATGAGGCATGTACGGCGACGAGGAGAACGCTGTAGGCAAATACCATCGGTGGAAACTAAAATAGGAAAAATAAACGGGCTGTATGACTCCAGCGGAACGAAAAATCGTGTGCAAACAAGTAGTATTATTTTTTTTGTCACCTGTTACGTGTAGAATTCACAAGGCTGCAGCTCATCCTATTTCGTCGCTTCTTTATCTCTCTAGTGGGCGTGAGCAGTATAGATTTTTCACGGGTAATTAAACATATTAATAAACACCGGACTTATATCCTCGCCCTTTCTTATGTAGCACCTTTAAGTTCAGTGTGAGAAAACTTTATTTCCAATAATGACATTAAGTTGTATTTTTACATGTCAACACCATGGACGAGATGTTTTCAAAACATTTAAATATCATCGGTAATAATAAAANTAAGTTGTATTTTTACATGTCAACACCATGGACGAGATGTTTTCAAAACATTTAAATATCATCGGTAATAATAAAATGTTCGAAGAAATTTTCTATATTGGATTGGTTAATATGAAACATGCTATACACATATAAGAAATCCTTGACATCCGATACGCCTCCTCTGAGTTCAAGATGGTGCTCCACCCCCTGCGTTCCACATATCGAAATGATTCGTGTAGCGGCTCCTATTCCCAGTTTCGTTTCTGAACGCTTTTACTGAAACACCATGTATATCGTTAAAATGTGTGAAGTATGACAACATTTGAAAGGTAGCAAAGTATATTCGTAAACAGTTAAACATAAAGACACGCAGTAAGAACTGACGCGCGCGGGGAGGATTGAACTGGCGTCCACCGCGCTGTGGGCAAGAACTTGATCACACGGACACAACTAGTCTGCTGGTGTTCGAACTTGATCTTGTACGTAAGATGCAAGCTAGACTTTGAACTCAGTTCTCTAGCTACAACTTCCTTCAAGCAGGAGTGTAGTGCATNTTGTACGTAAGATGCAAGCTAGACTTTGAACTCAGTTCTCTAGCTACAACTTCCTTCAAGCAGGAGTGTAGTGCATTGGTGAAGTTCGTGGTGGCTCTTAGCATCGAGGTCCTGAGAGCCGGGACCCCCCCCCCTTCCCCTCCTTAAACCTTGGGGAAACACGCTGAGCAGCGGCGTCGTCCGACACCATTCCCACTTGCGAAAATCCGGAGTCGAACCCGGTTCGCCTTGGTGGAACCTTCAAGCAGGTAGTCAGAGCAGTCAACTCTAAAACATATTGCAATCAGATCATTATTGATGATCCACGTGTTACGTGGTCGCCTCGTTAGTGTGGAACAAATTCAGTTTGGTACAGCTGATTACGTGTTTTCGTAAATATAGATTTTTTTTTATGTACAAATAAAACGTTTTTATTACCATACTTTCCGAAGGAATAGTACACTTATGAGATCACATTCATGTCTGTATAATTGTGTGTATGTGTGTGTGTGTTGTGTCTGTGTGCGTACATTTTAAAAAAATTTTGAACCCATGAACCGAATTTCACCAAAATCAACACACACAGAGAACTTGGTAATGACGTCCAACTTTTACATTTTCTGGTCACACCAGGTACTTATTTTCAAAATAGCGGCAGTTTTATAATTTTGGACGTAATATCATATCTCAGCAACCATTTAACCGATTTAAACCCAATCTTGTGCGTTGTTAGTACATAAACTAAGTATTAATATTAGAAAGGAAAATTTTTGTACCTCCATCATTTTTAAAGATAGTCTTAAATGAAAAAAATAAGCTTTTAAGGTATATTTCGGAAACTGTCCAACAGATTTCCAACAAATTTGTGATGTAAGTAATGTTATTTTAGGTAAAGTAAACATATGCTGTTTTTACCAATAAGACACTAATTTTCAAAATGGTGGGCATATAAATATTTTAGATATATATATTATTGTTTCAACAATTCTGACCAAAGTTAGTATGTTGCTATTATCTATAACACGCATGAAANCAACACGCATGAAATACATGAACATATGTCCTCTTTTGTCCATCATTTTGTAAGATATTGCCACATTAAAGCATAAAGTTTTTGTCATCTCTCGAGAAACAATTAACTGATTCCTACCAAATTTGGCGGACAAGTAGTACTACGGAGGTCATGTAAACTGAATGGTTTTAAGTTGGCCAGGCACTTATTTTCAAAATGGTGCCTATATAAAGATTTTATTTTAGATTTCTATATCAACAAAACCATGTAA
>NQII01018353.1:0-18646 GCA_002778355.1 Clitarchus hookeri
CACAAGTGTATATAAAAAGCTTTCTGTTTCCATGATGGAATGGTTTTCCTTTAAAGTCATATTCAAAATACTGTACTGTGTACTGACTAAAAGAGAATCCTTATTGCCTAGAAAGTTAAAATAAAAATGTCTTTTTAATGCTGTGTAGGTATTAGTAGTTACATAAGTGTGTGCTTTGTTATGCATTATTTTTATAATCAGTGTGCCACGTCTAGGCAGATTGACTCCATAATGCACTATGGAGTCCAGCGCATTCATATTTTAGAGTGACATTTAGCAGAGTGGAGTGAAGAGATTTGGGTGGCTCGTAACGAGTTCATAAGAGCTGATGAGGGTGAAATGAGGTGAGAATGAAGCAGTGCTGGAATGCGAGGATGGTGGAAACGGGAGATCCCNTAAGAGCTGATGAGGGTGAAATGAGGTGAGAATGAAGCAGTGCTGGAATGCGAGGATGGTGGAAACGGGAGATCCCAGAGAAAACCAGCCGACCAGCAGCATCGTCCAGCACGATTCCTACGTACGATAATCCTGTGTGACCCGGCTGGGGGTTGAACTCGGTTCGCCTTGGTGAGAGGCGTGCAGCCTAACCACTCAGCACCTCTGTCCTCTAGAGTGACATTTAGGTAAAAATTAAACCATGAAATCTGAGATATAAGCTTGTGAATTTTGTGTGGATGTGAGAATTGGGAGGGGGAGGTTGTTGGTCATCGTGTATTTTGTGTTGTCTGCTTACAGCTCGCAGCAGCTGGCGTGAAGGGGAAAAGGAAGGTGGGGATGTGGATAGGGGTGGCCGCAGCCAGCAATGGGAGCAGCGCACCAGGGGCGGGTGGGACGACAACCACCATATTCAGAGGAGGCCCTGGGATGAAGACAACCTCCCTGAATGGTACCTAACTTACAACCAAGAGTTTTTTTTAAGTGTACACATTTTCTTTCTGTATACATCCAACATTACCTACTGCATGCACGAGGAGTATTTACAGAAATATTGTTACATGCTCAGCATGGTAGAGTTCAAAAACTGTCAGTGGCTGGCGTTATTTGGCCATGAAATTAACTTAGTTGAGTGAGAGAACAGGAGTGGGATCTGATGTCAAGTTATGGACCCACAGAGGTCTGCAACTGTACCGCACTGTTATCACTTTGCTACTGAGTCAAAAGAGGGGGTAGGGTGGGAGCAAACTTCTACCTCAATAATTAACATTGCTTTAAGAAAGTTAATAAGTACATATAACATTTCAATCAAATCAGAGCAGTTTTATTCTAGATAATATATTAGATAAATTTCTACAAAAGATAGTGAATAAAAATAATAATACCAATAATTAAACTTAAGCAGTTAACAAAATTAAAAGGTTTTAGGAATGTATATATATTTTGGTAAGCCTAATGTCCTTTTTATGTTTTACCCAAACCTTGGTTTTTTGGCACCGGTGTTTAAACAAATTTTGAAGACCTGTAAAAATAAATTGCAAAAAGTTGAAGAAATATAAAGATTGTACTGCAAATTTATTAAAACGTGGTTCTAAGCATGCAGCAATGAAAAACAAAGTGATTTTAGCGTGGATGCCATTAAGTTCTGTACAACAGGATAACAATTTTAATATTAATAATAATAATAGACAAAAGTAGTCCACTAAAATGTATGGTTGCTAGCAGGCTGGAATGTGTCGTTGACCCGCCAGGCATTCATTTTGTGCACATCCCGTACTGGTGCAGCTTCCTTTACTTGCTGTACCAGTCCTGTACCGACATTGATGCATGCAATAAGAAACATGATAAAAGAAAAAGTCCTTTTTACCCCTTGCTTTATTCTTTCCACTTTTCGTCTTGGTGATTTTACCCCTATTTATAGCGAGGGTATTTGAGAAGTAACTATTTTTTCCTTCGTTAACTATGTTTTATTTGCACAGAGAGAAGTGTTTCAGAGTTAATCACATTTTGACCACAACATAGTAAAATTCCGATACAGCGTTCTTCATGTTGGTGTATCTTTCAGTATAACATAACATTTTTTATTTGCTCCCAAAGACTATGCAAACGATGTAAAAATATTTCACTCTAACATTAAAAACGTACATAAACTTTAGGTACAGTTAAGATTTCTGGTGTCTTCCAAAATAGGATTAATTAAATGTTCGTAGAGGAAGGAAACATTGGGCAGCCTGAGAGCTGGAGGGTAGGTGGAGGGGCAGAGTTAATAGGTATTGGCTACTGCTAGCTGCGTAGGGAGGGATTATCTATTCTCAGGTATGCCCCGTCCAATACAGCGCTCGCCAAGAGAAACGCAACTTGTTGCAACCAAAAAAAAGTGCAACAAATTTATTTTTCTGCCAATTTCCCTCAAATTTTTTAACTTTGTCAACCCAAATACTTTACTTATTCTCAAAAATGAATAGTTATATAAAGATGGACACAGTGAATGGGGTCAATATGCAGAGGTTTTACTGCATTTGCTTTATGTATTGTACAGGCATAAATTTTAAGTGCAGATATCTGTCTGCTAAAGTGTCATAATCTTGCTTCCAGGCAGCATTAAGTGGTCCTATTGGTTCGTATGGTCACCTCTTACCATACCCAAAATTTTTGTGGAACTGCATGTGTCCATATAACCGAGGTTTGAGTGTATTTAATAATTCCAGAATGAAAATTTTTATTTGTGCTTATATCTGTTTATTTGGTTGTAATTCTTGTAATTTTCATAAAGTATAAAATGTTTTAGGGCGACAGAAAACCCCAGCGAAAGTGGTGGTAGTTTCGATGCCACCGGAGCATTCCACGGTGGTGGTTTTTCTGATGAAGATGAGGTATGTTATGTGAGATTAACTGTATTTACTACTCATGTGTAGATACCTGAAAAAGTAGGCGTTATTTTTTTCCAAAAAATGTGTTATTTTTTGAAAAATAGGGGTTATTTTTGTCTAAAATAGCTGTTATTTCCTTGCTACAAAAATGGAGGCTTCTGCATGAGAATTGCTCCAATTTTTCATGTGCTCTTGATAAAGACATACATAATTTGAGAAATGTCACTTTATTTGTAACACCTGAAATTGGCAGTGTTATTCCTATTGAAAAGCGGTGTTTTTTAACAATTGTTATTTACTTGCGAAAGTACCCAACTCCCAGCCACGTTTTCAAGACAAAACCACTAGTTTCCTTTAACAACAGACAACATAGAAAACCATTTCACATTTTCTTACTTAAGATTTTGTATTCTGCCTGACACCTGGAACAACGGTCACAATGCAATGGCAAGGACATACTGTTTCATGAAGATACTAATGTAAACAATTTATACACAATTATAAAAAAAAAAGTGCCTTGTATGAACAGAAAAAAAAAACTTGAGAAATCTAACTTGGTGTTTTGGAACTTTCGAGGACAGACTTTTTCGTTAGGCGCTTACAAAACTTCATCTGTTCAAAACTGTATTTTTACCGCACATATTCTCTAAATATGTGCGGTAAAAATACAGTTAGCTGGAAGAATACAAGTTAAAAATACTTGATAATTCTACATCAGTAAATGCATATAAACACGTTTTTGATCGCTGTGCCGCTTTGTAAAAAATAAATTATATTTTGATAAAACGTGACGATGCTACGAATGTAAACAAACTCAGCTAGTTAGTTGGCACAAATTCCATAGATAACATGGTGCATGGTAGACGTGAACACTATGACGACGGGCTTTCCTAGTTAGCAAATAAACTTTTGCAGGGTCGTGCACTGGAATGTACACTTGGTAATTTTTCAGGTTAGCGGCTTTTCTGAAGGAAAACCTAGACCCACAAAAGTAGCATATATGGGTTCTGCAGAGCTTACCTTTTTAATATTGAGGAGGGCGCGTACCAGGGTTTTAACACAGTCGCGGTAAAATGTTAATGTGTAGTACACGTAAGCTGCTATGCCGTGTATAACAAATATGTTGACAATGTAAAATAATAATCATAAGAACTATCATCAATACTGACGTTGTTTAAAAGTCGTAATGTCCACATTTAGCTTGCTTCATGGAATTTTCTTGCTTTGTACATATATATTCTTGACTACAGCATACCTGGCTTGCATTCTGTCGTGTTTCAGTGTGTTTCTTGTCTTGGATGTGTTATCCCATTTTCTTCCTACATATTTTGTCAGTGTTTTTCATTTTTTTTCAACAGGTTTCTAACCTGTGTTGTTTTCTGTGTTTTATCTGTTGGTCGTGTATATATACATATATTTTTCGTTACTACTTGCTCTCGTGTTTTTCGACTCTATTCCCTCTTGAAATTTTACAGTGTTTTATACATATATTTAGTTTCTGTCCATAGGTTACTTTTCTATTTTATGTATTTTTTTCGTGTTCAGTCTTGTGTTCTATAACAGACGTCTGCATAGCAATGGCGAATGTCCAAAAGTCTCCATCTAGTCGTGGCAGTGTTTGAATTTACATGTAGCGGAAGGATACGTAATCTGTAACCAAAAGTAGAACTTTTGCAGGGCTTCAGAATAGTGTGTAGTAGCCAGAGTGGCCTATATATTGTACGTACTAGTGTATATCGCGCCTTTTTAATTTTTTTCTCCCAAAATCTTTACAAAATCTGGGGCACATGCTATACATAGGAAAACAAAAATTCAAAGGAAGGTAGAGCAGCAGTTTTAAACATAAGGATATTGTTATACGATGATAGTGTAGTGGAACAGCCTGTTATCTCTCCTCTTACTTTTCTCTCTATCATAATCACACCTCATCCTTGTCTCTCTCTCTTGGTGCCGCCCCTCCATTCCACCCTCACAACCATCTCTGTGTGTGAACCCTATTTCGTCCTTATCTATGTCCATGTTGTCCTCCGGCAACACATGGATGTCACATGTCAAATACAGCTCGGCTCCCTCACCTACTGTAGTCTCTCGCTCTTTCAAATTTTTGTGTTTCCCCTCCCTTGACCAGCTGTTACCGATCAAACAAGTATATTTGGTATACGAGTGAAATTTCTTGTATTTGATCACTTTGCTTCCTTATTAAGGGACTTCAAACTGTTAGTTTTTATAGTGTAGCATGCTTTTGCTTGTATTAATTTTCCTATAGTTGAACATGTCCAGATCACTGCAAGCTCTAACAGATGTACCATTTACTGAATGCCAGATTAAGTTAATCAAACCAAGTGATACAATGAAATGGTGTGTACCGAATTGATGCCAGTTGACACTTTGTTGCAATTGTTACTGCATTGAGAAAAAGCATTTAAGCATTGTAGCAGGCCACATAGGACCAATTTAAAAGTTTTTCTTATTGTTTTATAGCAGGTGCTGTGAAAAAGTTTCTGTCCTCCAAAAGTGTTGCAAAATGTATTTTGCAAGTCTTATGCTATAAATTGTGACAGTGCGCTTCTCAACACGTGTAAGACACTAGCACTCTTGAAGTAGGGAGTTTCTTACTTGTCTTTGCAGTACCTCATTTTAGATCTTACGTTAAGCCTTCTTTTCATTATATTATTGGTTATAGGCAACATTTCATGTGTTTCATTAAGAGGGCATCGTACATTAAAACTAAAAGCATTGTTAATGTACAGGTTTTCGGAAGCGAATATAGAAAAAACCAAGAAAGATTAGCCCCAGATACGATCTTTCAATAACTTTGTAAGCAAATATTTCCCCAGCACGATGCATTACTGTCCAAGCTATTTCTTACAACATAAATTGCATGTTTAACTGCTGCATAAGATATCACTCTAAAGGAATGTAACACTATTTGCACGCAAAGTAGGTAGAGACATATTTAGCATTGCTCTTTATTCATTTTTCTATATTGGCTTCCATATACTTGCTAACTTCAATTAACATGTTCAGCGTCAGTTTATGTACCACGGCCTCTTAAACTTAAGTCTTAAATTATTATACTTGTGTGGCAAAATGAGTGTCTGTAAGCCATTATGTTAATTTACAATTGTACAAAAACTGGTGGTTGTAGTGTAGGCGACAAAAAATTTGATGTACTTAAATTGTGTATATGAGAGTGTACGGTAGATTTGAGGAAATGTAAAAAATTCTGTAATTAAAAAAAGGGAAATTTGAAGAAAATCAGCTTAAAAATAAGTCGCTGTGCATTGCGTTTAATATTTCTCCAAGCAGTGTATGTACATCTAAAAATAGATACCACCCCCATTTTGATGTATAGGGGTCATATTTTTGAAACCCTCTATTAAGACCATGTGTCACTAACAATCCTATTCCTTGAAACTCTGCAGAGTCGTAGCAGTGGGGTTCTACTGTAGGTAGAAGAATAAATGTTGTTTATTTGTTTGCCGGGCAAATGTATTTTTCGCAGTAAGTGAAAATTTCTTGAATTAGTACAACTTGTGCATATGAGTGGAAAAAGAAACACGTTTTGTTTTGCTTTGCGGTCTCAAGTAATGTACCTTATGAAAACTTCTCAAAAAATTAGTTAATTTCCTCGCAGCAGGGTTTGCTTCATACACACGAGTGCATGGTGTGTGCAAAAGTATGGTGTTACAATAGTTTAACTTATTTCTCAAAATATTTCATATACACCAGCACTTTAAATTATAGATATTGTCTTTTGTACAGCAAAACGAAAACAGTTTCAGTAGCCACCAGTTTAACTGTGGATGTGTTCTGTCCATGTGATGCTCATTTGTTTTATTTTGGTTTACACATTTCTTCTATATATGATGTGTGTTAACCTCCCTCATTGGGGAGGTAGCATCAAATATTTTATGTATTATACTGTAAAGTACACTGCCAAAATAATGCAGTTGGATATGCATATCTTGATAATGTTGGTAGATGTGCTTAAAAATTAATATTGCCAATATGGACACACTGCAGAGTTGGAAATAATTTCGTTTTCAAACATTGTGTATATTTTCAGATAAATGGTGGAACCGGCAGCATTCGCAGGGATCCACGTATGAGAAAAATGTCTGAAGGATCTGGTAGTACAAATAATCAGAAACGACCACAGGCGAGTTTGTCAAAAAAAGTGGGTGTTGATGTAGATAGTAATAGTCGGAAGCGTGTTAGTGAGGAAGTGAGCAGGCCAGCGCAAAATCAAAATACGGAAAGACTGGGGCACGAAACGACGCCTCCCACAAACTCTTCTTCGGATCACGTCCCTGCGAACAAACAGTCGCCTCCATCTGCGGGTGGTTCCTCGGCATCAGATGCCTCCTTGGTGCACGGACACGACAGGACTAACGCGAGTTCCGCGAAGCAGAATGGCTCGAGTACCACTTCCAGCTCGAACTTTGTCAAGTCCAGTGGCGTGGACCTGCGAGCTGAAAGTGGGGGTGCCTTGTGTGAACCTCGTGTCTTGCACAATACTACGAAAGTGAGTGTTTCGAAACAGACTGACGTGTCTACTACTCAGAGCAAAAGTAAAACTGTACCCTATCGAGGGTTCCCACCTGCTGCGACAACGTCTGTTGCTAGTCAGAAACCAGAGGAGGCATGGGATCAGATGCCGGCAGCTGCTGATCACCTCGTCGAGAAGTTAATGGCTGAAGACGACCATCAAGAGAAACTGAAGTTGTCGCAGAAACCTCCCACGACGGAAACGGCTCAGCCGCCACCTCTTCAACGTGCCCAGGAGAAATGGTATTACAGAGACCCACAAGGGCAAGAACAAGGTAATACATTCCTGTTGAGTCATTTGATTTTAACTTATTCATTACCATATTTATCAGTGTACCACCTGCCCCTATGTAAAATCTTTAAATTCTGAATATCCTTGGAGGATAAAAAAGATATTTATATATATTCACTTCTTAAAACTTCTGTTTCAGTGGACAGTTGTGTTGCACAAGCTATGCATATGTTACAAAACTAATTGTGGGAGGAGTTATACAATGTTTATTGAAAATAAATACCTCCAATTTTCGAAGAAAATTGGCATCTTTGAAATAGGGAAGAATTTATATTTGTGATTTAGATCATTTTGCCACCTAGCAGTGTGTGCTGCTGTCTGTCAGTGCAGTTTTCCTGACGATTGATATCATCAGTGGAAACTGTCTCTCACTGGGTACAGTCTAAGCAAAATGCATCTAGACATGGTACAGTATTTAAACACGAAAGAATTCTTCTCAAGGTACGCTATACCTTTAATGTAAATATGCATTAATAAGTGAACATGTTACAATTTTTAAAATTTAATTACAGTTTAAAATGTTTCTTGTCTGTTGAAAACATGAACAACTTTAACAAAAACTAGAGCTTTGTCGATTCACAAAATTATGCAGATGTGCCGAATCACTGATGTGGCGATTCTGTAATGCCGATTCACTGATGTGTCAAGAAGTTTTTTGCTTATACAGTAAATCTCTGTTAACATGTTTCTGAAGGAACTGAAAAAATAATGTTTATTAACCAGGAAAACTTCTTAAAAAGAGTTAAATTACACATGTGCAGATAGACAAGGTACTCAATTATTCAACTTATTAAGCAGGAAAACTTCTTAAGTGGGAACTTCCTAACAGGGTTGCACTGTATTTAAATTGAATTGATGTTGCTGTTATACTCAAAAAATGGTATTGGTGAAGTGCAGCACAATTAATAGCAATTCTTAAGTTATTTCATTTTTTTACAGTGTCCAAAAGGTAAATACAGTAATACAACAAACCTAGAAAGTTAAAATGAAGACAAAAATAAAAAAAATATATGTTGGTCTATTTGTATTTATATAAATACTTGTATGTGAACACAGAAAACAGTAATCATGTGTAAGGTTTTGTACAAGTTTTGTTGCTGTTAACAGTTAAGTAATAGGCTTGAAACAAAAATGATTGATTGTTTTTACCACAGTATATGCATTGGTTCTGCAATAGCATGATTGTTACTTGCAAAATACATACAGTGGAACTGCGTTATTGCAAGTATGACCCACAGCGTCACGTCTGCCATTGCAATAGTTTTTAAATGCACCCTCATTTGCCCCATCATTTTAAAGGTACTTAATTTAGTTTACAAAGCAGGTCTGTTAATGGAGCCTTTCACTATAGCGATACAAACATCTGTAAACTCGTATTTTTTAAATGTTTAAACACATCGCATTGCAAGTGACATCCACCCATTTGCCATGCCCGAGCCAGCCTTTGTTAGTCTGTGTCGCGTGGCGTCACTCGTGTCCGATGGAGGAATTTGGGAAGAGGTGCGTGCAGGTGTTGTAGTGATGGTGGAGGAGGAGAATGAAGGGCGAAGGTACTATCGGAAGTGGAGCTAGTAGAGGACAAGAAAGATGGGAAATTTTTAGTTCTGTATTTTCCTATTGAATCTTAATCTCCATGTATGGTCTACATCCTTATTTTTCAAATTTGTTTGTGAGAAAAAATGGATGGATTTACATAAATGAACACTGTATTTCAATGTTTACCCAAATTCTAGCTCTTAGGGCAAAATGAAAATTCGAAAAACAACTTGACTTGTTCAAGATAAAATTGCGCTGTGCTCTATATGTGTAAACATTGAGAAATTCGACAATTATCACTTCATTCTTGAACTCTTTAAGAAATTAAAAATACTGTAAAATCTCAAAATTATGATCTTTCTTGGTTACCAGGAAAAAAGTTGGTACAGTAAAACTTCCCTTTAATGAATATTTCATATAACAAAATATTCCATACAACAAAATATACATTTTGTCTTNAAAATATAAATTTGTCTTCTTAAAATGTCTGTAAGAAAAATGCATTTTATACCTCTACATTCCAAATTGTAGTAGAACTTCTTTATATTGGTCCCATTTATTGTGCCTGTTTTTCTATAACACTTTTTTAAGTAACAGCAAAAATAGAAGTGACAAAATTTAATTTGTGGGAATTGGCCGAAAAATAAATTTGTTGCACTTTTTTTGGTTGCTACATGTTGCATTTCTAATGGTGNTTAATTTGTGGGAATTGGCCGAAAAATAAATTTGTTGCACTTTTTTTGGTTGCTACATGTTGCATTTCTAATGGTGAGCGCTGGATTGGATGCAGTACATATATAAAAATTGATTCCTCCACTTCCTCCCTAGGGCGTCAGCACTAACAGACTCAGGATCAGGTGCTCCCCTCTAGTACGCTGTATCACTGAGCGCAGTTGCTCATTTCGCCTCTGGCGGGCCATTCTACCAGCAGAGGAAACCCCTTATCATCTGAGAGGCAGGCAATCCACGTGACGCCGTGCTCCAGTTCAAGTGGGTGGACCCACTCCTGTAGTATTGCCCTGGCCGGCAGGCACCAAACATGCTTGCTGGCTGTGCATCAAGGGAGGTTTTCCTCTTCATTCGGGCTGCTCCAGCCTCACTATGCTTGTCACAACTCTCGAGCTGTATTTATTTCAGCCATAATTTTTGCTAGTTCGTCACTATACTCATCTACGCTTGCCTTCAGCAGTATTTGCTTAGCTCAATTTGTTCCACTTTTGTTAGCATATCAAGTTGTGTTTTTCAACACATGGTAAGAAGTTCTTGTTGTGGAGCCTTCTCAAACGTTACAGTGTATTTGGCTTACTTCACAGCTGCTTCCCATAACCCACCTTGATGGGGATTTGCTGGGGGAAGAAAATGAAAATTAATGGAGTAAGAGAGAAGCTTTATACAATGGGATACTTGAGAAGTTGGATAAAGGATTGTTGAAGCTGCCATGCCGCACCCACAAAATTGGTCCGACAATCTGAATAAAGACTCGTGCACAATCCTCGTCTTGACACAATCCATGTTAAAGCTGCAACAAAACTACCAGCAGTTAGATCAGTCACAACCTCAAGTGCATTGCCATAGGTGCAAAACAAATGAAGATGGACGTGACTCTCTCTCTGCTGGAAAATTACCCATAAGTGGAGGAGTGTTCACAGGTCGACACCGGAAGCACCGCACACACTTGAAGACTAGATCAAATTAGGGATCAGGCTGACAATCCAGAATTTCTGTGATGCAAGATACTGCAGTAATTGTGATGCTGCATGCAGATATCTCAGGTGGCAATGAGCTACCAATGCTTCAACCACTGCATGATCTTTCAACAGTATGATTTGGTGCTTAGTTACAAGCTCCATGCAAATCCAGAAAGGGTGCCAAGCGCTGTATTCTTGTTGAACAAGGCTTTCCTCCATTGAGGCATCTCAAGTCATCATGTAAGTAAGTATGTTGGATGTATTTGCATACAAGAAGGGCAGCTTCTTCCAGTTCCAAACTTGTTAAAGAACCACTGTTACAATGTTCTGTTTTGGCACGTCTGATGAAATACGTAACATAAGCCATAATGCGAACCAACTTGGGCCATGATGAAATATGTGAGAATACAGGGAGCTCTTCAGGAATTTCATGAGTGTTCAGCAAGGTGAGTTGAAAAGGTTTGAGCTCTGGGATATTGTCATCAGGCCCCGACACGGCGGACACTGGCCACTGTTCAGGTGGGTGAACTAGCCAACCTGGGCCATGCCACCAGAGGTCATGAGAGAGAAGATCAGGAGGGAGTATGCCACAAGATGCACAATCCAATGGATTATCTTGAGACCTGAAATGTTTCCACAGCTGAGGAGGAACCCATTCTTGAATTTGGGACATGAGATTAGCCACAAACGTTTACAAAAAGTATAGTGGTGACTACAGCAACACTGGAATCAGTCCATGCATGGGTTGCAGAGATGTGCAAGTACTGGCGGAGGAAGTTGTGGCAAAAGCAGATAAATTTTGCCAGTAAATGAGCCCCACACAATTTTAAATGAGGGAGAGACACTTGTTTCAGAGGAGCTACCTGTGCCTTCATTACCAGATGCACCACACACAAATTCCCTTCAGTGTTCGTACTCCTCAGATACACGACTGCTGCATAGGCTCTCTCAGAGGCATTGGAAAAACCATGTAATTTCCCACTGACCACATCAGGGCATAAAAAGTATAGCACGCTAAGGGTTTCAATTTGTCAGGCTATCCATGAATTGATTCCACGTTGCCTGAGTTGACTGGGGTAAGGGGTCATCCCAATTCAGTCCTTGAGTCCACAACCATTGCATTAGAATTTTGGTCCCCCACAGTTAATGGAACAAGCCAACCCATAGGATCATATATGCATGCAATCTGCGAAAGGACAAAGCATTTGGTGGGACTGCCAGAGTGGACCCATAGGTAATACTAGAGAGAGTTCTTCATTGGATTCCAGTAGAGACCAAGGAAGTTCACAACAGGACCTGATGAGAAGTCTAGCACCCTAGGACTTTCACAATGGGTTGCAGGCACATCACCGAGGAGCTAAGGCTCATTACTCGACCATTTCCGAAGCTCAAACCCACCCCGGTGTAAAAGTTCGACCAGCTGAATTTTCAACAAATTAGCTTCATCTAACGACATTTCGCTTGTGGTGATATCATCCACGAAGATGTCATTCTCAAGAGCGCTGGCAGCTAATGGATATTCATCATCTTCATCAGATGCCAACTGATGCAACATACTAATTGCCAAGAATCTAGATGGTGTGGGGCCATAGGTTACTGTGTTCAGCTGATAAACTGTAAGGGGTATTGATGGGTCCTCATGCCACAGAATGAGCTGGCATGGTCAATCAGCCTCATCGACCAAAACTTGGCAGTAAATTTGTTTAATGTCGCATGAAAAAATTACACTGTAGAGCCTAAATCTTAGAATTATGTCATTGATGTCATTCTGAA
Source organism: Clitarchus hookeri (assembly GCA_002778355.1). Classification (NCBI taxonomy): domain Eukaryota; kingdom Metazoa; phylum Arthropoda; class Insecta; order Phasmatodea; family Phasmatidae; genus Clitarchus; species Clitarchus hookeri. The sequence continues at coordinate 12,645 of NQII01018353.1, forward strand.
GGTTAGGACCTGGGACTAAAATGTTATTGAGTGAAATACCATTGTAGGTCTGCACACTGTCATCAAAAACAACCCTCAATTTGGTCGTAGAGCTAGATTTTTTGAACACCCCATGATGAGGGATAAAAACACTGTGGTTTGTCTGCCACTATCCTGTTTGAAATAGGGGGTATATGGCTCCATATTACCTGCCTGAACATAGCCGTGAAATCTGTATACATAGTCTTCATTTCAGGCTGTGAATTATGTTTCCTTTCTAGTGAATAGAATCTACGTTTGGCAATTTTGTACGAATCTCCAAGAGTTTGGGCCTGGGGTTTAAAGGGAATAGAAACCTTGTATCTCGCAGTATCTACTCGTGTGTGAGTATCCTTGAAGTGTTTTATGCAATACTCGTTTTCAGGCCGCTTTGCATTGACCTGAGGAGGCTCTTCAGTCTTCCAGAATTGTTTGAGGATGACATCCAACAAGCTCTCCATACCAGTAAACATAGATAGCAGTCCCTGTGCGGTATCTGTACAGGACTCAATGCATTCCCCCAATAACACACATCCCAACTTGGACTCCAATACTACAGACATACAATGTTGTCCCAACTCTAACCGTCCACTCATACCAACACGAGCACAGACGTCAGCACCAGAAGTATGTCGGTGGGAGCAGGTTTATCGAAGTGAGGGTCTGCTAGCAATCTTGGACACAACAAAGAGTGAGTGAGAGAAGGTACACTGAGGTTCCATTGATGACTGAATCTGACAGCACCATGAGAAAGGCCCACGACCCTTTCACCGGCTTTGTGTAAGGGTAATGAGAGGACTTCCACAGATGCTTCAGAGACAAAAGAAGCTTGCGCTGCACTGTCCAGCAAACACAGCATGACATGAGGCTTATCGTCCACGCTGTAAACCTTCAAGATTGTAGGTGATAACACTGATGTGCGTTCCCAACCAAAACACCTGCAAACATTTCGCCTGGAAGCTGTGTGAGGTCCAACATTTTGTCTTGGGGAATTGAAGATACAGTGGGCTTATCTATGTGGATCAGGATATGATGCTTTTGCTGACATTGAACAGGTGCAAGTAGAAAGACATGATGCTAGTCTATGGGCTGCCCCATGGCAAATAAAACGTAATTTTTTGTTCCGAGCTATTTGTTGTCTGTCTGTAGGTGAGGCATCAATGAATTCAGGACACTTGGACACAGAATGGGTGGTTTGCTGACACACTGCAAAAGATCTTGTTTTATGTTCTGAACTGGTGATAAATATGTACTGCCTTTTGTTGTGAGGTTGTATGACTTGACTTTGCCAGAAATGGCTTCCAAGACATTTTATTTGCACTAACTAATGAGGTATTTTATGGGATACACACTCACACACTACACACTTCCACACTCACTCNACACACACACACACACTACACACTTCCACACTCACTCACACACAAAATTTAATATATATTTTTTCTTTTGCTGGTGTGCAAATAGGCTATGGAAATTGGGTTGGAGGAGACTTTCTTTCTTATAGTTATTTATTTCATCTTTATTTTGTCATCTATTGCATGCTTCGCTATTAACTGTAAATTTTGGCTTATACGATGGCCAGTTATAGCTTTAAACTTTGTTTTACCTTTTCAGTGTTGCTGTTTTAATTATTTTGTTAAAATGTAATGTTACAAGTTTATTCGTGTATGAATCACCCACAAAATGTTTGTATCGTGACAGAAGAAAATATTTGATACCTTACACACTTATAAGTGCAGCAACACTTGCAGTTGGGTCTCTCACAGTCATCGTGTCAAAAATTCATAGCTAGTTTGTTTTATATTTGACTTAATATTCGTTACGAGTGCGTACACTTGGCCGAAATTAAATAACAAACTCTACTCGCGTCTAAACGCACCTTGCATTTTTTAAAAATAGTTTTGCACAGTGGAAAGTAAAACATAACTTTACTAGTACATAGCAATTATAGATAACTTGACTTATTTACTTTATGTGATCAAGAAGTGACAATCCACATGAATTTGACAAACTATAATTGAATAACATTATAAAAAATACCTGACTTTATTATTTTCACGCACTTCAGTTAACATATTTAAGCTAAATCTTTGACCAAAAGTTGTAAATCTAAGATACCCTAACACAAATACACTGACATATGTTCAGGCTACAGAAAAACTTCGTAATTGTACTCAAAATAATAAAATCTAAAAAATCCAGGACATAAGTGTGCATAAATAAATATGATGTTAGGCACAAAAGTTGATAAGCCCATAGAATTACTTCAGCCTCATGCAATTACACATAATGAACATAATAAAAAATAAATAAACTCTCTATTAAGTTAGAACATCTTACCTGAGACTGTTGAAATTCAAATTCCTACAATTTACGCTATTTGAAATGGTGATATTGGTCGAAAATACACCTAACTTATTACGTGTTTCAAGTAACTGTCACTTCAGTAACAACTTAAAAACTTTCGGATGTGTAAAATATATGTGTGTGTGCACATTCTGTAGGCGATTCATACAGGAAACTTCCATCACATCACAAATATACATCACTACACATGACGGAAAAACACACGTTGCCGGGCCACTGTCATCATGAGAAAATAATGAAATATTAATATTTCACCGAAAACAGCACTCCATGGGAAATTGTATAGTGTTATGTTTCACTAAATTACTGTATAAACAAGGTTTGTAGGAATAAAAAGGAGAAACGTATACATTCTCTCGTGGAAATGTAGTGTGTAACCATGGAGTAACCACCATGGCGTCGGTCACGTGCAAAATCTGCTGGAATCTTCTTGCTCACATCAGGCGAACATGGCCAGACGTTTGCCAGAGCACTGCCTCCTCATTAAAAATTCTTGAGAGTTGAAACTATTAAAAGTCTGAAGTAGCAATGCCAAACTAATTTAATAACTGATTAGATAATGTTACTGGAAACGCAATATTTTTGTCAACTTTTGACGGGAATCTTCAATTTGCTAATTTCTTTTGTGCGCACTATTTTCAGCAAGTGTTGCCAATGTGAACATATACACAAACATGTTACAAACCAGCTGATCACAGGCACTGCAAATGGAGTGATTTGTTGTGGCACCATTACAAAGTTGGTGGTTCTATCTGTCAGATAATGGCCTTCGTAAATGAAACACACCATAGCCAGTCCTGCTGTGTAAGTTGTTACAGGTGACACAGTCAACTGAGCACTTTTCAAAGCCCTGCATGGTTTCTACTTTCACCACGCCAGTGTAAACATCGCCACTTGTCTTCTACTATGTGTTTTCAACTGTGCAGGGCATATATATGTTAGGCACTCGTGAACAAAGTCCTACTTCCTCACAGTTCAACAGATCAGTTTGTCCCTCTTCTCCTGTTCAATCACACTCGGTGGTACTCATATGCACTCGTTGGTCACTGCACCATCGCTGTCCTCCGATTGGCCCATGTCACATGCACATCGCTAATGGCCTTTCAAGACTCTCCAACACACAGGTACACTAGCTGAAATGACACCGGGACCAGAAGGTTCCTGGCACTTTGAGTCATGCAGATATGGGTGGTAACCCGAAAATGTGCACAATGGCTCAAAAGCCGTTCATTCTTCTAGCAGGTGGGAGTGACATCAGCACTGCAGGTGATAAGTGGGCAGTGTGATAGTTTTCCCTCCCCTCCACCAGGCACCAATTGGGAAGTCCTGGGGAGGGACTACAGCTATTTCTGCTTTCGATAGNAGTTTTCCCTCCCCTCCACCAGGCACCAATTGGGAAGTCCTGGGGAGGGACTACAGCTATTTCTGCTTTCGATAGGGGAGGGGGCAGAGGTCGTGTGTCGTTGAATAACGTTGTCCTTGACGAAGGTCAGGTGTAGCAGTGGAATCAGCAGTGCTATTTGTGTTTCAGGACATGAAATTGTGTTGGTAATTGTTATTAAAAGAGTCTTAGAACATAATTTTTATATAGTATTTGATTTTTTTTTGCAGGGCCATTCCATTCAAGTGATATGGCTGAGTGGTACAAATCTGGCTACTTCAAACCAACGTTACTCGTCAGGCGTAGTTGTGATGAACATTTCTCACACCTGGGTGACCTTATGGAGTCTTGGGGAATTGTTCCTTTCTTAGCTCCACCTCACTTCAAGGTAAAAGATTGGTTTTCGTACACAGTGTTATTGGTTTTTTCTTTTATTAACAGGGTAAGTTGGGAAATGGCCACTGTGAATTGGTAGTGTTGTGTGTGCCTTTGATCACTAAAAAGTTTTCAAGCTAAAACAATAGTTATGAACAAGTATTCTTGTATTGCTTGTAATTGGTTTAAGCAAGACCAATGTTCCCATCGTCAAATAGTCTATAAGTGTTACTGATTCATCCCATTGCCAGAATTTTTTACTTTTATATTACAGTACACAGAATTCAGCTGTGCTTTCATTATTTTCTGGAATATCTNCCATTGCCAGAATTTTTTACTTTTATATTACAGTACACAGAATTCAGCTGTGCTTTCATTATTTTCTGGAATATCTTGATTCATTTTGGTTTAGATTTATACAATGTAATAACTCAGATAGGATCTTGACAAGATTTTTAGTTGTGGAATGATAGGTAGACTGTACAGAGTTCAAGTCGAGGTGAGGACTGTGGCCAATGAAGATAATTGGGGCAAAGATAGACTACTGCTACGTACAACCAGCTTCAGATGTGTCGCATAATCCATGCAACTTTGTTCTTGCATGACTGGGAACTTGAAGATGGTGTATGATATTCACCTCGGACAAGGAAGGTAGTTGGTTGAGTGTTTCCCACTTAGCAGCTTAGTGTGGAGGATGTGACTCATCCCAGGATAGTCCTTTGGTCAGAAACTCAACTCTAAAACGAGAGTACTTGCAGACTCCTGGCTACAGTACACACTGCCATGCGAGTTCCTAAAATTTGTAGCGAATTAAGAAAACTACTGCGACTCGATGCACTGTGATCGTAGTATGTAAACTGCCACTGAAGTTGGTGTTCCTTGTTTTATATACGTAAGAGCGTGAATTTTCTTCTCATTAACATGCTTACTTTCCTAAAAAATTATATGCTTTCACTTGGATGATGAAGGAATAAAGTGAGATAGCCGATGACATTGTTAATTTTACATAGAGCAGAAGGATATAAAATGAAAGGAAATGTAGATTTCAAAAGTGCTTAATTAACAGTGAACAGCCTATAACAAAATACACTTTTGAAATGTTAATTTGCTTGTTTTCAGCCGAGTGAGCAGATTGGTGCGAGTTTGTCTGCAACAGCACAAACACCTAAATCTGTTCCAACTCTTCAGTCGCCTATTGATCCAGAGTCCGTACTTTTGGAGCAGTATCATTTTCAAATGCTTCAGCGGCAGTTGATCCTCAGGTATGCTCAATTTTGTGTTGTTATGTGCGCTACCTAGTGTGGGATTGGCCAAGCGGAAAAATAGGTTTTTACTAGGGATGGATCGGTTCGGTTCTTCGGTTCCAATTTATACCAGTTCTTGAGGTTTGACTCGGAACCGGTTTTAGATTAACAACAATTACTCGGTTCTTGGTTCTACGCAGCAATGGCAAAACTCTGTTACAAAAATAACTATGGTATTTACTCATGTATAGCGCGCCCTTTTTTCCCCAACATAAAGGAAAACATTTCTGGGGTGCGTGCTTTACACGGAAAAACAATTAAGGAGTGGTAGTCATAAACTGTTCCGCGATGTTTGGAGAGAAGTGTATGAGAATAGTTTATCTCGTCTCTCGCTCTTACATCAACACTCCTCTCCCTTCCCTCTCTCTCTTTATCTAGGACCTCCCCGGTAAACAACACTGCTAGCCAATCGATACATTCCTCCAAGCCTTCTTTGTTTGGAAGGATGGCCAGGGGCCGCCAGACACCATAAAAGAAGCAAAAAAGATAAGAAATCCGGCCGCCCACCCAGCTGTTGACCTTCTTTTAATGAACTTTTGTAGGTTAGGTTACCT
>NQII01018354.1:5512-29223 GCA_002778355.1 Clitarchus hookeri
AAGTGGGATCCCAGCTCTTTAAAATTTCTTCTTCTTCTTCTTGTACAACCAAGTTGTCTGTATGAACCGAAACGGCCAACAAATTTCAAACCCTGTCCTTCCCCATGTGAAAATTGCATCAAAATAGCATATTTTGCTAACTGGGTACATGAAGTTATGTTCACACATCTCTGATGGAAAATTATATGTTTTTATTGATGAAATGGAAATGTATATATTAGGGTAATGTATGTTCAATAAAATTATACCCAAATTATGCAGAAAAGATTAATTGGGGTGTTAAAATTAACGAAAAAGCAGACATCATCGCCATGCACATGTAGACATCTTCACTTCAAAACTGTGTGTATACATAACAGATACAAAAAACATTTGGTAAGAAAAATAAATGCTGTTACAATCTAGAATAATACATAGTGTCACTCGCAAATAATAATTCACAGAAATATGAAAGATCCATTGATTAAAAGTATAGTTATTGTAATTGGTAAATTTGTTGTGAATAAAATGTGATAAACTCTGACTGGCTCGGAACAACATTTCCATGTAAAAAAAGTGGCTTTAGTGGGTTGTACTGAACACATTACAACATCTAAACAAGAAATTGAACACAAGACATTACCTTTTCACCATCAGTGTGTTTGGAATAACATTTCAATCCAGATTGAACTGCAGTGGACTGAAGGAAATAGATTGAAACTTTACCGTAAATACTCCCTGACTGGACTGAAGTAGGACTGGAGTGTGGAATTGACTCCAGTCGGCAAGGTGGACTGGAGTGTGGAATCCAGATTGAAGGTTTACTGTACTGCCGATAAGAGTGAACTGAGAATGAGCGCAAAACAAGTGTGGCCATTTTGCATTTTGGAAGTGTATTGTTTGTATGTTTGCGCGTACAGAGTTTTACCATTTGTTTTTAGTAAATTCTAAACTACAGGGGCAATTATGTCTAAAAAAAAGAAATGTGAACTGATTGGATTGAAATGGACATAGTTGTTTGTTAGATAGCTATTTTTCAGTGTAATGTCTGAGAGACAGATATTAAAATTGCGTTATGATAAATAATATAGTAAAGGAGAGGTTCTTGATTTGGTAAGAGTAGAAAATAAAAACCAAATAACTCTGAAACAAAAGCAAAAAGATAAACTACCATCTATTAATTTTTCAAGAATTGTTTTTCTGTAATTTACATAGTTGCCGAAAGATGTCGCTACACAGTTTTCAGCCCCTGAACACTTAATTTTCGCTCGTTTGTTTACAATCTGGATCAAAAACTTTACCATAAATGTGACTTTCTGTCCGTGTTCACTGTGTTTTGACTCCAGTCCGAGGTTTTACTCTAAATGTAGTGCATTTATATCCGTTTTTGCTTAAAGATTGTGTCTAATTGTCAGTGGCTGAAAACAAACACGTTTTTTAAATGAAATATGGATTGTACTTGACAGGCAGACATGTTCCGAATAAAATGATCCCTGATAAGCATATATTTACCCTCCCCTTGTCTCCAAAAATGTTAAAAACATTGAGTGGCGCTATGATTTACCGAGCGTATTGCATCCATATTTAATTTCCTCTGGCATAAAAACGAATTAAAATTAAATAATATATGCATATCATTAAAAATGTAGATGTCTTAAGAAGGAAATGATGCCCCAGAAATATAAATAACTACCTCTCGTCTGAAAAAAGTTTAAAACAGTGCACGACGACACTCAACTCGACGACGTAACTCAAGTCTTAGTAAACGTGGCCGTTGCCATTTTCCATTGCGTTATCCCACTCTGTGGTTAACTCTGTCTCACTTCTGCTTAATCTGCCTCCTTCTAGCTCCCACCACCCTTCTTTCAGCAGCTCCTCTTTCCTCCACCTCTCATTGTGTCTGAGAATGCAGCTCCACCTGGCAACACAGCAACAGCCTACCAAGTTACAGAGGGGAAGGTCTGACAAAGATATCGCACTGACAGTGATGTGGGTCGCACAGCGCAGGAGGGAGGGACGCATAGAAGCAAGTTGCCGACGGAAAGATAGTACACCAGTTTGGTGTAGAGGCTGTGTGATGTGTGAGCTACTATCACCCTTATTGTTTCCACACATCCTGGTCTGGGGCATGTAAAATACGCCCTTGTTTGAAGTACCCTTAACAACAGGTGCACCAACAGTGTTTTGTATGTGGCATGTGCGTGCGCCAGCACTTGTCTTGCCACTGGCAACCAACCCAATACATCAACGTGCATAAACGACTCAAGTTCGTCTGACCCACGTACTAGCGGTGTCGTTTATGCTGCCTTATTTCCGGCAACTACGNGTGCATAAACGACTCAAGTTCGTCTGACCCACGTACTAGCGGTGTCGTTTATGCTGCCTTATTTCCGGCAACTACGTGGTAAATACCTCAGATTGTAATTCTTGTAAACTTCTGCAATGTTAATACCATTTTCAAAGGGGGGAAAAAGACACAGCCTAATCAAAAGTATATTGACAAAAATTATTTTCATTTTTTTTAATTTGGTTCCTGAACATTTTGAATTATTGAGGTTTTACTCTATTGCCCATCACTGTTACTGTACACGCAGGCATAATTTGGTAAGTTATGTTCTGATAATGGCAGGTGGCACACTGGGAGGAGAGGGGACAGCATGTCACCACTTCCTTTGGCGTGTTTCGCGTCTCACGCGCTGCCTAACTCACCAGGCACATGCTTCTGGCATGTTCCAGTCAAAGTTTTAAAAGCTTGTTTGCAGAGTTTTATTATTATGATCCCCTCCTTGTTTTCCAGCTGCCGTCTACCATTTGACGGTAGCGGCACAACCTCTAGTATGTTATTGCCGCATGCGAATGAACATATTTGAAATTACTTTTAATTGCGGCTACTACATTCTGCTCGTTTAGTTTCTTTTCCTTTCTTTGCTGACGGTTCCCAAAAATACTGTAACATTGTTGTACTCACTTGATCTGTGCTCGTTAGATAAGGGCTATACTGTAAGTTGTATTGCCATGGGAAAATATAACCCGTTAGGAAAGTGTGCGCTGTTTTCTTTTAGCACTTGTTTAACACACGGCAGCGGCATTATAATACATATTTTCTGCCTATATAATGACACATAAAACGAGGGGATATACCGCTTGGAAACACTTGTGAACCGTAGACAGTTTCTCTGCTAACTTTTTAAAACTCGTCAGTGGCATTATTAAATCAAGCATTTTCCTTTTAATGACATATGGGAAGGAGGGTAGGGCGTTCATAATATCATTACAAGTGCATGCATGCACCCATCTCCTTTGTAATTTCATATTTTTACACGCATGTGTAATGGCCTGCTTCTTGCTTCCACTCATATAAGAATTGCAATCCAAAAAACGTCTTCAAAAAGTAGCGTCGATCAGCAACTGTAGCAAAATAAATCAAAAACATGTGTCAAAAATTGTAATCCAAGTGAAATGGCATGATGGAGTCATCAATAACCAAATCGTATTATGGCACTATACAGTCAAAGACATAAATAACAAGCAAACTTCTTAGGAATAATGAGACCAAGATTGGTGGAACAATGGAGGAGAAAAGGGATGGTAGAAGGTGTTTTTTATACTGTTTGCAGAATGCATTAGTGTTGACATGGCATTGGCTGGCTGTGCTACTAAGGGCGAGGTGCGGAATGTGCCGTGCTACCCATGTATAGCTTAGCAGACAAGTACAGCGCTGAAGAGAGGCAGCACTGTACAACAGCTGTCAGGTCAATGACATCTCTCGCACGCAGCACACTAGTGTTGCCACTACTTAGTTACAAAATCTGCTACGAAAAGAATACGTTATTATTTGCGTGCTGTGTGGAAATGGCCAACAAAAAATCACCTTCTGAAGGATGCTTAAAGTATTAATCAATTAAAATATAGTTTAAAACCTTCCTTGGCCATGGAAGGCATGTCGCAGGTATCGGTCATTGAACCATAGCTCCAAGGCAGACACAGTCTTGAATACTCCAATCTATGTTGCTCATGATTTATAGTATGAATGGGAATATAAATTAATACAATATCTTTCTTACCTTAAATATTTACTGTTTTATTTCCTTCTCATCACTGTCCATCCTTTAATTTACACTGTTGAGTTTTTCATTTACAGTGTCAGTTTTCTGTTCTACACAGTTAGTTGTCATATTCACTAACCTGCTTAATGCCCTTTATCTTCTTATGTACATTGTCATTTACAATGTCTGTTTTCCTATCTACTTTTTCATTTACAGCATCTATTTTCCTGTTTCCTTTTTATTAATGTGGCTTATTTTCCTATCTGCACTATTTTATTGTGTGCCAAATCATTTACATTAGTTATTTGGCTATTTACACTACAATTTGTGTATTTACAGTTTCATTCACACTTTCTTTTACACTACTAATTTGGTTATTTACATCTTTCAAGCCATATATTTACAATTTGTCTCGCACTAACTATTTGGCTACCTAGCCCATCAATTGATAATGCTACAAAAATATACACCTATTATTTACAACATTAAACTATCTATCTCTGCTATTAACACTTATTTTCTGTGAATGCAAAATTTAATATTAATCTCAATACTAATTAAAGTCCTTATCACTGTCTTTATACTCGTTACAGTCACTTTATTACACATATTCAATCCAACTGTCTATTGCCGTCATTCCAAACGTCTGCCACTCCCACTGGTTACTCGTCGCTGCATCTTGTTGCTTCGCTGACTTCCCACACCTGACACTCAAGGTTGAACAAGGCTCCACACTCCAGACTGTGTACTTGGTTGCCTGCTGTGGCTTATATAGTCAGGCTGCACAGTCTAGAAGGTTCCTCTCCCCCCCAAGACGTGTCGAGGAAGGCGAGGCCAATGACCAGAACATTCTTGTAACAATAACCCCAGTCATTCAATCCTCGAGGACATGAAGCAGCACGAGTCCCGATAGGCTTATCGAGGCATACGTTAATCTTCCGCAGGCGGCTTGTTTTGTATCTTGGCGTGTGCGCTTCTCCGGTTATTAGCGACATGAGCATGTGCTGCTTCAGTCGGCAGTGATACCCTTGAAGCACTGCACTTCGCATGCAAGGGAAGTGACGCCGAGTGGTGGCATGTGACGGTATTGATCGCACCAGCAGCTAGAAGAGTGGAAGAATGGGAGGTGAGCAGAAGTGAGATGGAAACTATAAAAGGAAAGAATTGATTTTAAGCTCAGCGGTCTACAGTCAGTTTACATGCAGATAACAGCCCTCAGACTTAGACTTTGTTTCCATTATGGACAAATAAAGACTGCACTGCTTTTAGAAATAAAAGGGCCTGCATTCACCGTAACATTCAAATGGTTCAAGCAGCCGTAATATGAGTGAGTGTTTACAGTCTTCGTTATAGGCATTTACTGACCATGAATGGCAAAGAATACACATGTTTTTCCCAATTATCCCAATTAGTTCAGTAACCAGTCGTTTGATTTTCCTGCAAGAAACGGATTTAGCGCTTGGTCACAGCTGATGTTTAAACATATATGATGACACGGGGAGGTCAGGTGCACGTCTGGGATCTGATTTTACTCTATAAAGACATGTGGCTATTGAATTAAATTAATATTCAATGCAAAATTGTGTTACCGATTGAACGTGGACTTTCAATGCTTGGTAAAACCTTGCTCTGCTCAATGTTTTTAACATTTTGGGAGACAATGGGAATGAAGTACTGAATACACCTCTCTGGTATGATTTTGTTTTTAAAGACATCTGTTTATTTAAAAAATGTTATATTTAACTAAAAAAAGTGTAATTTTTGAATTAGAGATGATTAGATAAGAAATGTTTGGAAGCATGCAGTGGAGAATCCCTTACAGATGAGCCGTCGGCTCCTGTGTTTGGCTGTAGTGAGATGGATTATTTGTAACGTAGAACACTAGTGCTGGTTGGCACTTGGTTAACCACACAATAAGACTGCGCACTGTGCCTCACTGTTTGTAGTACTGACTGCAGTTGGGAATGGGTTCATAATAGAAGATCCAAAACTATTTCCTAATGTTTTATCTGGCATTACATGTTTGTTTTAAATTATAACAACCTTCTCTTGCCCATAAATTAGCGTGTTTCAGAATGGCACCAGTTTGTTAGGATTTCGCAACAGTCTTGCATGACCTTCCTAAATTTCTTACTAAGTATGCAGTTTTTGGAGGGAACCAGGCTTCCTACGTACGTGGTTATCGACACAAATAGCCATGCCTAATGACATGATGATAATCTTGCCTGTTGTGGCAGGCAGATGCCACGGAAGGAAGTAGGAAGTACCACCGTAAGGTTTACGACATCTGCACGTTGTTATTGATGAGTAACTTGAGTGTTGACAGTGTAAAGGGAACGTAGTCTCGAAGGAAGTGCAAACCAATGTAAGGTGGTTTTGTTGTCGCCGCAGATGGAGCCTGTGCAGAGGAGGAAGATGACGAGGAGGAGGCGGCCAGCAATGGCGGCGTGCCCGACGGCAGCGTACCGACCCAGGACGGCCCCATCAAGCAGTTTGCAGAGTGTGACACGTGGGACTGAGCACGGGTCGTCTTAGTTCTGCATCCAGTGCCGTGGTCCGAGGACAGTCCAGTGGCCATGCACGCGTCCTCCGTTCATTACGGTATTGTGAATGCAGATGTCAAAATAATGTGCAAGTGTGGTGCAATATTTTATTACGTGGCGAGGGAGAACACCTTCTTAAAAGTGTGTATCTAGATAAGACGCAAAGACAGTTGTAAACTTTAGTGACACTATCTCTACATCTTTGTGGACAGAAGCAATTGATTTAATTCGCCTTTGCGAGTGAAGTGTGATGTTATTTTACTGCTGAGTGGATGATTGTTACCAAAAATGCTTTGTATAGATACATGTGTAAGGGCATTGCTGATTGGTGCAGTAAGCTGAAAGGAATGTGTTATTAAAGATGCTATGACATGTTAGTGTTGTTTTTGTTCTCTGCCAGATTAGACAAACTGACACTTGTTACGTGTTGTAGTTTGCTAGAGGTCACACAATGTATATAAACAAATGAAACTGTTTTCACTTTTAAGGTACTCAAATGGCACTATCCTAGTTCTTTCACATCTCAGTATTTTAATATTTACATTCATTGTTCTGTGTAAATAGTTGTGTTACTTGTACCATTCTTGTACTAAAATCAATACAGTTGCAGCAAGATGGCCACCATGACCGGGTCATGTTGTCGTGCTTACTTATGTTTTGTACGTAATCAAACGACATGGNTTGCAGCAAGATGGCCACCATGACCGGGTCATGTTGTCGTGCTTACTTATGTTTTGTACGTAATCAAACGACATGGAAACGACAACTTTGATGTACTTTTGTTTTTTGTTGGTCCTCCTCCGGTTTGTAAATCAAATCATACGTAACATTTTGATCCATTCAGAGCCGGATTGTACAGTAGAACCCGCTTATAAGGTCCCCGTTTAAAGGATTTCCCAGTCTATAATGCAGGATTTTTCTGGCCCTGAAGGTTTCTCCATAAGAACAATAACAAGCATTACCGGAAATAATGTTTTCATTTTCCCGCGAATAATGCAAACTGTTTCTGATTCAGTAATTTATATCTTGTCACCAAAACATTTCACATAACTTTACATATTCACACGTTTTGTTTACATTAGTATGGTATTTTCTTGATTCTTAAACGCCATAGAGTAACCACCATCAAGCGGTTACACTTTGAAATTCTCTGTCTAGGCACTGAAGCACAGTGTGCACAACTTCGTACGTCTGGAATAACTACAGATGTCGTGAGCGGTCACATTTACACACACAAATATGTGTGCTTTACTTGTATGCATTCATCTATGGAATCATACAGATTGTTAATTTTTGTACANTTTACACACACAAATATGTGTGCTTTACTTGTATGCATTCATCTATGGAATCATACAGATTGTTAATTTTTGTACGTGAATGTAAATGGATGAAAGCAGTTAATATTTACATAGTCAGTTTAATGTTTGTGTAGTGTAATTCATCCTTGAAACAGTTTTAGTGAACAATTACAATGAGTGCCTTTAAGAAAAGACAAACATTTTCATTAGCTGAAAAGTAAACTTAATCAAGCACGTGGACAGTAATCCCGGTAGAACACGCACAGCAATTGCNACATTTTCATTAGCTGAAAAGTAAACTTAATCAAGCACGTGGACAGTAATCCCGGTAGAACACGCACAGCAATTGCTCGTGATTTGGAAATCCTAGCAACTACTCTGAACCGAGTCAGTTCAAATCAGGACACAATAACAAAAGAATGCTCCATGCGATCAACCACTGTAAAGAAGATACGCGGCGGGAAGTATGAAGAGGTAAACGAGAGGCTGCTAGAGTGGTTCAGGCAAGTGCGTTCCCAGAATGTGCCTGTAAATAGAACAATTTCACTCCTTCAAATGGCTGGATCGATNAGTGGTTCAGGCAAGTGCGTTCCCAGAATGTGCCTGTAAATAGAACAATTTCACTCCTTCAAATGGCTGGATCGATTGGTTCAAGAAACGCACCGGTATTGTGTACAAGACGGTAGGTGGCGAGGGCGCTAGTGTTGGCGAGTCTGTCGCAGACGACTGGAAAATGACTGTGCTGCTATTACTTTTGCAAGAATATGCTGCAGAAGATGTTTTAAATGTGGATGAGTGTGTGCACTTCTTTTTAAATTGCTTGCTGTTAAAACATTCTCTTTCAAAGGAGAAAAGTGTGTAGGTGGCAAACGATCAAAGGAAAGAGTAACTATTTTGCTGGGAGCAAACATGGATGGCAGCGAGAAGCTCCCTCCTCTCGTGATTGGAAAGGCAGCAAAACCCAGATGCTTTAAAAATATCAAAAATTTGCCCTGCCGGTACGAAAGTAATCAAAATGTCTGGTGACCTGCAAAATTTTCCTTCAGTATCTACATTTTCTGGATGCTAAAATGGGTGTTCAGAACAGGGAAATCATCCTTTTCTTAAATAACTGTTCTGCACATCCAACAGAAACAAGTGTACTCCGGAATATCCGTATCGAGTTCTTGCCACCAAACACTACAGCATGTCTGCAGCCTATGGATCAAGGCATCATTAAGAATTTCAAACATCATTTCAGGTCACGCCTCTGTAAAACACTCCTCCGTGATCTCGAGGCTAAGAAACCTCTCAAGAAAATCAGTTAGCTGACAGCAATGCACATGACTGCTGCATCCTGGACATCCATGCCACAGCCAGTTATCGCCAACTGCTTTAGGAAAGCAGGCTTCACACATGCTTCAGCGTCATCCACAACAACAGGTGATGAAGTTGAGATGCTAGTGCCATCAGATGAGTGGTAAACCCTCCAAGAGAGGCTCCAATTCTCATCCACCTTTGACGAGTGAGTATGTTTCTGTGGATGATGAAGCATTGCCTTGCCATTCGTCTACAGTTGAAGAACTATGTATATTGACAGAACCATCGGAACAAGAAAGTGAAGACGATGACAAAGACGAACACACTGAGGTGAAAGTGACTCATTCGCAATCTTACAAGTCTCTAGACATCTTGAGAAACTTTGTTGCTTCCCAGTCTAATGTACCTGAACATGTGATGTCAAGAAAATACAACCACGAGGCAAACTACCATTAAGGATGTCTTCAGAAAATGACTGTGAATTCATAGTTTTTGGTTACTTATTTGCAAACTGTATGTATTTTGCAACCAGAACCAAATTGTTTGTTAACTAATATTCTAAGACGTGCAACAAGCAGACAAAGTTTCATAAAAGATTGATAAACCAACTTTTTAAAACATTTTTGTATAAAGTTTCATTTGTTAAGTACTGTAGGCCTAACTAACATTGTTGCAACCAGGAGACAAACTTCCATGAACAATTGTGCTTGTTTTGCATGTACAGTAATCTTTTGTTAATTTATTAATTTTATGATTTTGAAATCAGGAAATAAACTTTCACAAAGGATTATGTATTTTAAAAAAATATTTGTTTTGTTCATTTTATAAAGTTGTGTGTTTACTACGGTGCATTCTTTTATAACTTTTGGTGTCCAGATTCTTGAATTTTTGTGTTTCCCTCTTATAGTGTTTTTCTGCTTATAGTGTCACTTTCTTGTGGACCCCTGAAGAACCTTATAAGAGGGTTCCACTGTACCAGTTTTATCGGATTTTTCTGTCATAAATTTGCGTTGGTAGTGTACGAACGAGTACGATGTGTGTTTACATGTGTGACATCAGGAATTTGCAGGTGATAGTTTTTGTTGGCAATGAAGATAACGTCCTCAGAAACGTTTTAAGTGCAGTTGACTGAAATTTTGGCTGTTTACGAGTTTTTGTGTTTGTGTTGCAGCGGTGTTTGCAAAGAACGGAGGAACTTTTGAACCATGCTGAAGTATTAGCAGATGCACAATAAAAAGATTCCTCTGAACAAGGATTGTTTAAAGCAGCAAAACGGGATTTAAAACAGTTACGTCAGGTTTTGAGGACAACCATATTGCCTTAAAAAATGATGATATGTTTGATGCTGTGGCACATGCCCATCGCTTTACCATGTTTGGTGACAACTTTTATGCCTTAATGGCAAAACATGATTCGTTAGCAAACAAGGTTGAAACAAAGAACCGAAAGGAGCCATCCACCTCGAGTGATGATGGACTGGAGTTGCATGCGACGTTACCTCGGATTAACCTTTCCACTTCCAGTGGGGAAATCACTACGTGGACGAGCTTTGCTAATTTATTTTGGTCCCTAATAGCAAAGCAGCCCTTGTTGAGCAATGTGGAGCGCCTGGCCTACCTAAGGACGTCATTAGCAGAGGAACCACTCATGTTGATTCAGTCGCTTGCGCTCACAGATGAAAATTATTCAGTAGCGTGGGACATACTAGTCAGAAGGTATGAAAACAAACAGCTTGTTACAGCCCAACATCTAAATGCCCTTCTGCAAGTACCCACAGTAACTCAGGACTCACCAGCTGCTCCGAGGTATATAATTGCTGAGGTTTGTAACATTGCAGTTTTTGAGGGGTTATGTTTACTGTTGGTCAGAGATATTTTAATTAGATATGATTACGGAATACTTGCTTATGCTGTCACTTCATTTAATATCATTTCAAAATTACATTTTATTACACGAGTTAAACAAAATACAGTATAATCTTTGGTTAGTATATTTTATTTGTTTCTAAACGATTCAGTATTATAATTTTGTTTGTTAGTATTCATTATTTCCAAGAGGGTAAAAAGTATTCAATGTTTATTAAACAAAAGCACTAAAGAAAATTATCCTGGTTGTCTCTCGTCTCGCCATCGCTGGTTGGTGGAGAGATGTGGTGTGGTCAGGTGACAGCCAATCGGAGGATAGGTAACAACATAGGCAAGGCCGAAGTAAAATCGAACAATTTTTTCTTACAGAACTATCACCAACACTGTCAATGATGGACGCGTGTATTAATATTAAAAAGAAATATAAAACATAATTTTAATAGCAAATGTGATTTTTTAATGTAATAATGAAAAGGATGAAGAAATGGTGTAATTGGTGCAACAATAGAATGATCAACTAGTAATAATTAATTAATTTTTTGGAAGAATAAAATTGGTTAAAGTTTTCTTTACACGTGATGCTACTGAAATGTAACAACAGGCAACTCAACATGTGGCTGAAGGCCAACTTCGAGACCAGGAAGAATGCCAGAAGCTGCGGATTTCAGCAACGGGAAGGAACACCACCTGTAAAAGATCTGCTACAATTTAAGATGACGTGAGAGCTGAAATGCAATGCCCAGAGGTGTGCTGAGAACATTGGAAATGCATTGGCAAATGCCTCAACATGGGACATTGTGGGATTCTGAGAAAAACAAGAGCTAATGCAAGGGGGAATTTTTTAAAAAAAATTTTTATAAAAACNCTTTAAAAATATCAAAAATTTGCCCTGCCGGTACGAAAGTAATCAAAATGTCTGGTGACCTGCAAAATTTTCCTTCAGTATCTACATTTTCTGGATGCTAAAATGGGTGTTCAGAACAGGGANTCTGGATGCTAAAATGGGTGTTCAGAACAGGAAAATCATCCTTTTCTTAAATAACTGTTCTGCACATCCAACAGAAACAAGTGTACTCCGGAATATCCGTATCGAGTTCTTGCCACCAAACACTACAGCATGTCTGCAGCCTATGGATCAAGGCATCATTAAGAATTTCAAACATCATTTCAGGTCACGCCTCTGTAAAACACTCCTCCGTGATCTCGAGGCTAAGAAACCTCTCAAGAAAATCAGTTAGCTGACAGCAATGCACATGACTGCTGCATCCTGGACATCCATGCCACAGCCAGTTATCGCCAACTGCTTTAGGAAAGCAGGCTTCACACATGCTTCAGCGTCATCCACAACAACAGGTGATGAAGTTGAGATGCTAGTGCCATCAGATGAGTGGTAAACCCTCCAAGAGAGGCTCCAATTCTCATCCACCTTTGACGAGTGAGTATGTTTCTGTGGATGATGAAGCATTGCCTTGCCATTCGTCTACAGTTGAAGAACTATGTATATTGACAGAACCATCGGAACAAGAAAGTGAAGACGATGACAAAGACGAACACACTGAGGTGAAAGTGACTCATTCGCAATCTTACAAGTCTGTAGACATCTTGAGAAACTTTGTTGCTTCCCAGTCTAATGTACCTGAACATGTGATGTCAAGAAAATACAACCACGAGGCAAACTACCATTAAGGATGTCTTCAGAAAATGACTGTGAATTCATAGTTTTTGGTTACTTATTTGCAAACTGTATGTATTTTGCAACCAGAACCAAATTGTTTGTTAACTAATATTCTAAGATGTGCAACAAGCAGACAAAGTTTCATAAAAGATTGATAAACCAACTTTTTAAAACATTTTTGTATAAAGTTTCATTTGTTAAGTACTGTAGGCCTAACTAACATTGTTGCAACCAGGAGACAAACTTCCATGAACAATTGTGCTTGTTTTGCATGTACAGTAATCTTTTGTTAATTTATTAATTTTATGATTTTGAAATCAGGAAATAAACTTTCACAAAGGATTATGTATTTTAAAAAAATATTTGTTTTGTTCATTTTATAAAGTTGTGTGTTTACTACGGTGCATTCTTTTATAACTTTTGGTGTCCAGATTCTTGAATTTTTGTGTTTCCCTCTTATAGTGTTTTTCTGCTTATAGTGTCACTTTCTTGTGGACCCCTGAAGAACCTTATAAGAGGGTTCCACTGTACCAGTTTTATCGGATTTTTCTGTCATAAATTTGCGTTGGTAGTGTACGAACGAGTACGATGTGTGTTTACATGTGTGACATCAGGAATTTGCAGGTGATAGTTTTTGTTGGCAATGAAGATAACGTCCTCAGAAACGTTTTAAGTGCAGTTGACTGAAATTTTGGCTGTTTACGAGTTTTTGTGTTTGTCTTGCAGCGGTGTTTGCAAAGAACGGAGGAACTTTTGAACCATGCTGAAGTATTAGCAGATGCACAATAAAAAGATTCCTCTGAACAAGGATTGTTTAAAGCAGCAAAACGGGATTTAAAACAGTTACGTCAGGTTTTGAGGACAACCATATTGCCTTAAAAAATGATGATATGTTTGATGCTGTGGCACATGCCCATCGCTTTACCATGTTTGGTGACAACTTTTATGCCTTTATGGCAAAACATGATTCGTTAGCAAACAAGGTTGAAACAAAGAACCGAAAGGAGCCATCCACCTCGAGTGATGATGGACTGGAGTTGCATGCGACGTTACCTCGGATTAACCTTTCCACTTCCAGTGGGGAAATCACTACGTGGACGAGCTTTGCTAATTTATTTTGGTCCCTAATAGCAAAGCAGCCCTTGTTGAGCAATGTGGAGCGCCTGGCCTACCTAAGGACGTCATTAGCAGAGGAACCACTCATGTTGATTCAGTCGCTTGCGCTCACAGATGAAAATTATTCAGTAGCGTGGGACATACTAGTCAGAAGGTATGAAAACAAACAGCTTGTTACAGCCCAACATCTAAATGCCCTTCTGCAAGTACCCACAGTAACTCAGGACTCACCAGCTGCTCCGAGGTATATAATTGCTGAGGTTTGTAACATTGCAGTTTTTGAGGGGTTATGTTTACTGTTGGTCAGAGATATTTTAATTAGATATGATTACGGAATACTTGCTTATGCTGTCACTTCATTTAATATCATTTCCAAATTACATTTTATTACACGAGTTAAACAAAATACAGTATAATCTTTGGTTAGTATATTTTATTTGTTTCTAAACGATTCAGTATTATAATTTTGTTTGTTAGTATTCATTATTTCCAAGAGGGTAAAAAGTATTCAATGTTTATTAAACAAAAGCACTAAAGAAAATTATCCTGGTTGTCTCTCGTCTCGCCATCGCTGGTTGGTGGAGANGCGACCCAACGTGGGGCTGAAGGACGAACTTCAAGACCGTCTCGAACGTCAGAAGCTGCAGTTTTCAACAAAGGGAAGGAGTACAACTGAAAATAGATATTCTGCTAAAATTTAAGACGTCGTGAGAGCTGAAATGCGAAGCCCCGAGGTATGCTGAGAACGTCTAAAATACGTCGACAGAAGCTCTACTTATTTTGCCTCAACGCGGGACATCGTGGGTTTACGGGAAAAACAAAGGCTGAAGCAAAAATGAAGGAATTTTTTTTTTTTTTTTTTGTTTCACAGGCTAGAAGAGAAAATTTTGTAAGTAACCACCTGTGACAAATTTTGTTTTTATGTTGTGTAAAGAGCGATAGTGAGAAGGAAAAAAACCAAATGAATAGGTTTTGAACAGGAAATTACCGCTGAGAAACAAACATTTAACATGGAAGGCACTTTAGCTTTGTTATTAGAGAAATTTGAAACAATGCAGAAAACCAATAGGAAAAAAATACAATTAGTTAGTAAAAAAACAATTATAAAAGAAATTCCAAAACGTTTTTGAGGGTAAAGAAAAATAAATGGAAATGGGGTTTAATAATAAGGGAAAAATTTTAGAAAGTAGTGAACAAAATCATAGGGAATGGAAAAAAAATCTAAATCACCAAATTTTTTAAGAAAATCGTGGGGTTGGAAGAGTTGAAGTAGATAAACAAGACAAGGAAGGGAATTGTAAAGATGAGGTAATGAGTAAACAAAGTAATGTATCAATAAATAATTATAATAGGTTATGTGTAAAAAAAGGGAATAAAGATTTTGGAGGTTAAAAAAACACAAAAAAAACACAATCAAATATAATGTAAGAGGGAATGAAAGGATTTAAAACTGTTACAAATACTTTCTAGGTGAAAAATACAATCAAGTAAAGGGAAATAAAGAAAAGATCATTGGGGGCGTCAGAGGAAAAAAACACATTCAAAATAAAAGTAAGATGGGAGGAATTGGGAGGGACAAATGTACACAAAATCAGAAGGGCAAAGGAAAAAAAGAAAAGAAAGAAAATTTCATTGGGAGGTTAAGTAAACAGCAGGGTCAAACATGTTGTGGGGCAAACACACTCGTAGTTATAGCTGAATATACCGCAAAGCGGAAGCTACAGTTGTGCACAGACAGGAGAAATTGGAGGATAAGGAGAAGAAAAGTGGTGGAAGTTCCTGTTGGGGGGGAGATATTCAGGCAATAAGGAGAAAAATTAGAGTACTGGATGAGGAATGTAATTAGAAAAAAGAAAGAAATAGGCGACAAAACTGAGAAGGGTAGAAAGAGAAAGAAAAGTAGNAGGAATGTAATTAGAAAAAAGAAAGAAATAGGCGACAAAACTGAGAAGGGTAGAAAGAGAAAGAAAAGTGGTGAACAAAAATAGACCATACAAAAATTAATATAAGAAAATGATGATATAAATATTTTTTTTAGATAAGAGAGGAAATAATTTTAATTTGGAAAAAATGTGTTAAATTAAAAATGTAATACAGATAATAAGTTTTGTGAAGGAAAAAATTGGGAAATCATTAAGATAAGAGAAGTAATTTTAATTTTAGAAATTATGAAATTATACGTATTAGGAATACAACAGCAGAAAAAGTATGTGCCAAAAAGTTTATAGAACAGTTCATAACAAAAGATAATATGCTACAGATGATAGGTACATGTGGCCATGGATATGTAGCATATGGGCTAAATAACTTGTAAATTCATAAAATATATGACACTAATACGGCCATAGACAGTATAATAATAACAACAAAAGATAAAATTTCATGATGCAAAGGATATACATATTTATATTGATAGGTAGAGGTCATTATAATTGTAAATAATTTTTTTTAGATAAACTAAAAAAATAAGGGTATTGTAATAGTTTTAATATAAAGTTGATTATGTATAGAGTATGTAAAAGAAGGCTAAGAGTGAGTGTGCAAGAAGATATCAAAAATAATGCAAAATAAGTGATGTAGTATGTGGTTGGTGCTTGTAATGGTTATTAATGTTTTAGAAGTGTGTTGGATTTTTGCTTTGGGTTCAATTCTCATTTGATTACACAACTCAATGATAAGTGCAGGAACTTGTGAGTTATTACTAGTCGGGGTAATTGTGGTGACACTTCCATCTAGTGTAGAGACACGAACACTTTCAACAGACCAATGAACACTCCTTGAAATAAAGTTTCACACGAGACAAGTACAGAATCACTCAGGAAATAACTTACACTTTCTACTGAACTACTCGGAATAAAAGACGTGGTATTGGGCTTCTCTGATTTTATTAGTTAGCAACGGCAAAAGGAACTCCAAAATGGTGTGAAAAGAAAGTTGCTGACTTTTAAAACTCAGAAAGATTCTCTGATATCTGGTTCGATCTTTGTCTGGAGCCTGATTACTTTGAATGATCCACCATCCTTACAGTATGTAATTAGGGAAATGAACAATCTGAAAAATTGAAAATTAANGAATGATCCACCATCCTTACAGTATGTAATTAGGGAAATGAACAATCTGAAAAATTGAAAATTAAAAGGAAAAACGTTATTTCTGCTTTAAAATATGTTCAAAACTGCCAACATTAAAATGTTGGTAATCCCAATAGTTAATCCTCTTCGCGTCTCCAACTATGTTTTTACTACACATCCTGTCTGCATGAAAAGAATGTTCACAGACACTTGAAATAATTACGAAAGTCAATCAAAAGCAAATGGAAAGTAAACATTACAACTTCCAATAAATTAAATTTAATCAGTTCTAGTAGTCTCGCAGGGTAATTAGCTGTAATTAATGTGCTCCGGCACGGCACTGGTGTCCGTCTGTACAGCTGTGGACTACTCGTTTACATCTCACTCATTATCAATTCTGTGCAAAATCATAAAGAAATATACTTTGTCTAAGCTTTGAAGTACATTTAAGAACAAATTGTGCCCCTCCAGCTTTATAATAGGGTTGGCGTCATCTGTGGCAACATGGCGCTAAGCTGCACCTCTACAAAAGGTGACATCTTGAAACACTCAAAAATCAAAATTTCACACGCCTACACTCTCTTCTTACACATGGCGCGGCGATCGTATCCCTAGACTCACTTCTGGGACCNATCAAAATTTCACACGCCTACACTCTCTTCTTACACATGGCGCGGCGATCGTATCCCTAGACTCACTTCTGGGACCAACTACATTGACCTGTCTTAGGTTGGCGCTGGGGATTAAAATTGATTAATCCGGCGATAATTAGTGACGCGGCCATCGTAATCAAACCTCCCACCAGAAGCCACATCCGGCAACTACACAAAACGAATACCAATACCTCCAAACTACTTCCAGAGAAAACTGGAAAAAAATGAAAATCCTGCAAACAAAAAAAAACAAAAAAAACTGAAAAAGAAATAATTACACATAAAAAATTAATTAAAATAAATTACAACACAAAAAATGTCTTTAAAAAATCAAAATAAAAAAATTAATACCAAAATAATTACTGAAAACTCTATCCCTGTAAAATGGATGTGAGAATTGCAATTACCATTAAGTTTTACGTTAAATTAAAATTTAAAAAAAANAACTCTATCCCTGTAAAATGGATGTGAGAATTGCAATTACCATTAAGTTTTACGTTAAATTAAAATTTAAAAAAACCTATTAGAAGCGATCAGAAACAATTAATTTAAAATAAATATACAAGAGAAAATTGAAAACAAAATAAAATATGATGTCAATATTTACTGTAAACAGAAGCCTTAAGGAAAACCATCTATAATAGACTTATTATAGTGAATGTCTCTCGTAATGAACTGTTGCAAGATTGTAATATGAATATGTAATAATTGTAAATTTTGATATTGCAGCAATTATAGGGAAACAACACTTAGGTTTATTTTGGTTTGTAACAAATTAATAAAAGTTATTCCAAACCGAGGGAGAGTTATGTAACATTGCAGTTTATGAAGGGTTATGTTTGTCGTTGGTCGAAGATATTTTAATTAGATATGACTACAGAATACTTTCTTATGTTGTCACTTCGTTTAATATAATTTCCTAATTACGCTTTATTATACGAGTTAAAACAAAATGCAGTTTAAATCTTTGGTTAATTTAATAGTTTGACATAGGGATTGTATGTAAGTATATTTCATTTGCTTCTAAACAATATTCAGTATTACAATTTTGTTTGTTAGTATTCATTATTTCCAAGAGGGTAAAAAGTATTCAATGTTTATTGAACAAAAGTACGAAAGAAAATTATCCCGGTTGTCTCTCGTCTCGCCATCACTGATTGGTGGAGAAATGTTGTGCGGTCAGACGACAGCCAATCGGAGGACAGCTAACAACATAGGCAAGGCCAAAGTAAAATCAAACAATTTTTTTCTAACAGAACTATCACCAACACCGTTAATGATGGACGCGTGTATTAAGATTAAAAAGAAATATAAAACATAATTTGAATAGCAAATGTGATTTTTTAATGAAATTATGAAAAGTATGAAGAAATGATATAATTGGTGCAACAAGAGAATGAATAACCAGTAATAATTATTGAATATTAATTTTTTAGAAGAATGAAGGGCTAATTGTATAATTTTTTTAGGAGAAGACGAATGGAAGAATAAAATTGGTAAAAGGAATATCGGCTTACTAATTTCACATAATTTCTTTACATTTAATTCTATTGAAATGTAACAGGTTATTGAAAATATTTCCGCTTTGCAAACTATTGGCATCCCAGTAGATACATGGGATCTACTTCTTATACATCTATTAGAGAAAAAACTGGATTCCACTCTTTGGTAACAGTGGGAACTGGCATTGAATCCAGATTCTGTTCCTAGCTTGAAGCAATTTATGTTCCTCTTGGAAAAACAGTGTCTATCGATGGAGGTTGTCAATCAGTCCGAAGGTAAAGTGCCTTGAGGGAAGGTACCAGTCGGAGAAAACAAGGCTGCTAATTCTCAAAAGCGGCATCTCGTGTCACCACCAGGTTCAACTTTCTTTAATAGTTTGCACCCAGTCGACAGAAAGTGCGAGTTGTGCCATTCGGCTCACATGCTTCATTGCTTTGTGGAAATCACCATCAGAGAGGTTTGCCGTAGCCTATCAAGCTCGAGTATGTCTGAACAGTTTGCGTAGTGCACGGGGGCATGCTAGATATTTGCATGCCTGCTCAGCGGCCATAGTGTCGAAGGTGCTACCGGGCAGCCCATCGCCTCGGAAACTGGGTCCCCATGGGCCAGAACAGACACACGGCCAGCGAGCACCACTTGCACCGAAGCATCAACGTTTGTCGTTTCTGTGTTACGAGCTCCAGCACTGGAGGATGTGGCGAGGCAGGTCTGGGAACTGAACTATGTTTTGCCTACAGGTGCTGCATGCGAGTCTGCCGTTGTGTCGACACCCGGGCGAGACGACACTGGCAGGTATGTTGTGTGTTTACCTCTTGATGAGCCTAGCCCCAGTTGTGGTGAATCTCGAGCTCATGCTGTGCGATGGCTTGAATCCCTGGAGCGCTGTTTGAGAAAACGGCCTAATCTCCGGGATGACTGTGGCCACATGGAAGTAGTTGCTTCTCCCCTTCCTTGTTATGATGTATGCTACCTTCCTCGTCGGAAAACCTTATTGTAGCACAACAAAACTTCGTGTCGTCTTCAATGGTTAGAGACCTGAGAATTTAGCTAATGCAAAAAATAATGCAAATTTTCACATAAAAAACAAAAAATTATGATTTTTTGAAAGTTTCAGCTGTAATTCACGAATTGTACAAAATCCTGTAATATTTTCGCGAATTATTATTGTTTTACGTCACATGGTTGTTTCTTACGACGTATTTTATGTGTTTTTGCATACTCGAATATGGATGCATGCAGAGTTCGCCAGTAGATTTCTTTGATTTATCACCCTGCAAGTTTATTTTCTCATAGGAAACCCTGCCGTTGTAGCGTGCATATCTACCAGGCACAACATTACCTATGGAATTCGCACCAACTAGCTTGCTAAGTTGTTGACATTTGTAGGAGCATCAAGTTTTATCCAACAATTCCATTTTTACAAAGCGGTGCGGCTGTCAAAAATAGGTTTATTTGCATTTAATTATGTAGAATATATTTGTACGTTGAATTATCATGTATTTTAATCTTTATTCTTTCAGGTAACTGTATTTTATCATACATATTCTCTGTAAAAATGTGCAGTAAAAAATAACATGTTTTGAACAAACAAAAGTTTCATAAGCGGGCTTAGCGAAAAAATCTGTGTTCAAAGTTTCTCTAATTTATTTTTTCTGTTCGTACAAGACACTTTTATTATTATTTTAAACAGTGCTTTTATAATTTTATATAAATTGTTTACATTAGTCTCTTCATGAAACAGTCTGCCCTTGCCAGTGCATTGTGACCGTTGTTCCAGGTGTCAAATACAAAATCTTAAGTAAGGAAATGTGCAATTGTTTTCAGTGTTGTCTGTTGATAAAGGAAACTTGTGGCTTTGTCGTAATAATGTAACTGTATACAGTCAACTCCAGATTTACCGGGGGCGGCTTAACCGCGGAGCCACCAGTTCAAAGTCAAATATTGAGCAGCTGCCACCACTCGCGTGCAGCTGCTATTAATAACCCACGTGCATGCTGTTAATTACCTGGCTGCAGTCGAGTAATGCCGTACTGATTTATAACAATATTATAAGTGTTTGAGTACTGTATTTACTCATGTTTTTAACTGTGAGTATGTGTGAAACTTGCAAAGTATCAGGAGTTCAGGGAAATTGTGAGATAGCACATTTTCATTCATAATAATAAAGTATTTCAAGATTAAAACTGGTGAATGCTCGTCCAAAAGGTAAGATTGTGTAGTTTACAGTAGTTCGTACACGCAGAGGCTATTTATAGATTAACAGTGGCACCGAGTACGCCTAGATGACAAAATATCACATTAGCATAAATATTATTTGCAGCAAGAATGACCCCTATGCAAACAACATGTCACGCGTAGTTGTAAAAAATAAAAAACATTTATTTTTGCTTTGTTGCTGTAATGGGAAAGGGTCAACACAAAAAAAAACAATGGCAAGCCGGTCTCAAAAACGCTTGGCAATTGCAGGCCAAATCCAATTTATTAGTAAGCAAAATCACTTCACACGGAAGTATGTTATATTGAAATATTTATAGAGCTCTCTGAGGATTCGTTTGCATATTTGCACTTTACACATGAAAAAGTGTCATTTCATGGGGGCGTGGTTTCCGAAGCGAGCCGCGTGCACTGGCTAACAGATGGCAGCACGGTCGCCTTTTTTTCTGCTGTGTCATATAAGTGTATCTGGCGCGTACTTTTAAAAGTGAATTTCTCATCTCGTGTGGGCTCAAAACAACTNGCGTAGTTGTAAAAAATAAAAAACATTTATTTTTGCTTTGTTGCTGTAATGGGAAAGGGTCAACACAAAAAAAAAACAATGGCAAGCCGGTCTCAAAAACGCTTGGCAATTGCAGGCCAAATCCAATTTATTAGCAAGCAAAATCACTTCACACGGAAGTATGTTACATTAAAATATTTATAGAGCTCTCTGAGGATTCGTTTGCATATTTGCACTTTACACATGAAAAAGTGTCATTTCATGGGGGCGTGGTTTCCGAAGCGAGCCGCGTGCACTGGCCGACAGATGGCAGCACGGTCACCTTTTTTGCTGCTGTGTCATATAAGTGTATCTGGCGCGTACTTTTAAAAGTGAATTTCTCATCTCGTGTGGGCTCAAAACAACTNGCGTAGTTGTAAAAAATAAAAAACATTTATTTTTGCTTTGTTGCTGTAATGGGAAAGGGTCAACACAAAAAAAAACAATGGCAAGCCGGTCTCAAAAACGCTTGGCAATTGCAGGCCAAATCCAATTTATTAGTAAGCAAAATCACTTCACACGGAAGTATGTTATATTGAAATATTTATAGAGCTCTCTGAGGATTCGTTTGCATATTTGCACTTTACACATGAAAAAGTGTCATTTCATGGGGGCGTGGTTTCCGAAGCGAGCCGCGTGCACTGGCTAACAGATGGCAGCACGGTCGCCTTTTTTTCTGCTGTGTCATATAAGTGTATCTGGCGCGTACTTTTAAAAGTGAATTTCTCATCTCGTGTGGGCTCAAAACAACTCTGGTTTGAAATATATTACATCAAATTAATGTAGTAATACAGGATGAGTATAAAAGAATACCCCAACTTTGAGGGTCTATAATATCAAAACCAAACAACCCACAACCTTGACTGACCAATCAAATGAACCACCATGACCGGCTGGNCTGACCAATCAAATAAACCATGAAACCGTGAAGTTTGTTTACCATAAATTCGTAAATTTTCAATGTGACCACCATGACCGGCCGGAACAACATTTACGTGATAATTAAACTCGTCGTTCCACACTCTTGTCAGCATGCCCGGTGTTACGGTTTGGATGGCGTTCGTAACTCTCGGTTTGAGGTGGCGAGGGGGTAGCGAGCTCGCATTCGACACGTCAATGTGAAGGAGACGGTCTGATGTTTCCTTTATGTGCCGAGAGATGGCACTGGGAGCGTCTGTCGTCGCTCTATGAGCGTGTGTTGTGTGTTAGTCCACATCACGATGGCGACGAAACAACAGAAAGCGTTATGTGTTATTCAGTTTGCTAAATATGAATCGGTTACGACTGTTCAACGTGAATTCCGTCGCAAATACGGACGTTGTCCTCCCGATAGATGGAGTATCGTACGTTGACTTCGTCAGTTCTGTCGCACAGGGTGCCTTTGCAAGGGTAAAAGTTCCGGGCGGCCGCGTGTGTCCGAAGAGAATGTGCAACGGATTCAACAAGCGTTCGTTTGCAGTCCGAGAAAATCAACTCGGCAAGCTAGCCTGGAAATGCAAATCCCTCAATCGACGGTATGGACAGTGTTGCGAAAGCGATTTCTGTACAAACCATAGAGGTTACAGGTTGTACAGGCTCTTACCGAAAGGGACNGTGCAACGGATTCAACAAGCGTTCGTTTGCAGTCCGAGAAAATCAACTCGGCAAGCTAGCCTGGAAATGCAAATCCCTCAATCGACGGTATGGACAGTGTTGCGAAAGCGATTTCTGTACAAACCATAGAGGTTACAGGTTGTACAGGCTCTTACCGAAAGGGACAAAGAACTGATACGTGATCTCTGCGCGTTCGTTCCTGCCCAGAACGAGGTAGGTGATGCCTTCATGTCTAATCTGGTTCATAGCTGTGAAGCGACGTTCCGTACAAATGGTAAGGTGAACCGGCACAATGTGCGGATATGGGGTCAG
>NQII01018359.1:0-12728 GCA_002778355.1 Clitarchus hookeri
ATAGAGAGTATAGGAAACAAATCGAGACGTACATTGTATCAGTAAAAGGTAAAAACAAATGTGTCTCAGATATAGATCTTTTATTAATTTTGTTATGTGCCTGCATATAGCACCCTGAATGTATGACTATCAGAACTGTTAATTATCGTCCGGTCACAGCCGGAAACAAGATGGGTTTCACTACTGCGTGCATTCAGGATAACAAGTTAAACAATTGTAATTTTCTCAGTTTTTTACATTGAGCTATCGAAAAAAGTTTAGGTATTAAAATTATTTTAATGCATAATATTGCGTCATGCAGTGCATTTTAACATAACTACGCGTATATTTGAAATTTTTATATTTACCAAATACAGTTTTATGTGGAGAATTACCGTAGGTTCAGTGAACCTAATAGAGAGTTGTGACAGTTTCCCAATGTCTGGCAATAGATATTCTCCTGCAGAAAATACAAAAATCATAAGAAGAAATTTTTTTCTTACCATACTCTGGTATTCAGAGTGCGATATCCTTTCTTAAGGCGGTCTTTTTGTCTACATGCATTAAGTAGGAATAAGTAAAATACGGCTGGACTGAAAGGAAGTTGTTAGGTTAAAATTTAAAATATTAATTGTCTCCCAAAATATTTTGGATTGTGAAAACTAGATTTAAATACCTAATTACATTTACCTGGAAACATGTGAACTGTAAACTATATTATCCAGCTGCCGAATGATTATGGTAACATAGAAAAAAGGAAAAATCAAAAAATCTCAATTTAAAGAGAGCATCTTGTAAGACAATAGCACGTAATAAACATCGCTTACAGCAATTTAAAAATTAGAATTGTGATTTCTAGAATTATTCAAGAAAATGGGCTAGTCTTTAGATGACCCAACACAACACATATATCATTACAGTGACAAATTCTATTATTGTAAGACGTATGTGTGTTTGCTATAGCAATGAAAGATGTGTGAGCATTAAAAAATATATTTGTTGTGAATTTAATTTACATAGAAAGAGACTTTTCTGTTTCTGTGGAAAAATTATTTTATATAAATGTATTACTATATCGCAGCCATATTTTTAATGTATGTTACAAATATTATTATAAAATAAGATAACTTTCAAAAACATCCATAGTGCTGACACTAGACGCTGCCTATTTGATCAACTGAGTAAAGCGACTGCTAGAATATAGTGAGTGTCGGCAAAAAAATTAAATTTATTTGAAATTCATAATGTTGTAAATCCATCCCAAACTTGTTTTCAACAAGCTACCTGTGACATACTGTTACAGCGATCTCTAACAAACAGGTACACACACAAAGTAAATCATGAAAACTGTTAAAATATGTTTTACAAAAATTTATAAACATTCGTGCTTTTATTCGTGTCAAGATTGCAGCACATTTCTCAAGTCCTTGTTGCCGCACATAATAGTCTGTGCGAGTTTCTTTTCCGTTAAAGATACCTGAAGATACATACAGCTTCAAACTCTTACGAAAACTGAAAATGGTTATTACGTTTTTGTGATTGCTGTAAATGTATACCACGCTGAATAAAATCGTTTTCTTTTGCAATGTTTCAGAAAACCAGCCATATAATAAAACGGCAGCTGCGCTGCTCCTACTTCCGTATGTNTCGTTTTCTTTTGCAATGTTTCAGAAAACCAGCCATATAATAAAACGGCAGCTGCGCTGCTCCTACTTCCGTATGTGATAAGCATCCATCAAGCTCGCAAAAACCAAGGGAAGGACGCCTGAAAGCCAGCTAGGTCGGAAATTCGTGATGGTTTCGTAATCCACGTACCAACTGCAGCAGACTTACAAGTGGCCGTGGAGGCTAGGAGAAATAAACTTCAATGTTTAGGTAGGACATTCCAGCCCTTGGTTGTAACTACAGGAGAGACCTTCACAGATCCATCGAGTGCGTATGTTGTCATCGACAACACGTATTACCTATTTTGCACTTTCACTGAATATATAAACAGTGCATTTAAAATATGTCATACTACCGGGGCTAACCACCCTGAAGAGGCATCTATTCAAATTAAATTTTATAATATCAAAACAAAATATGATCACATAAATCAAGCAGTTAAACAGTTTTTGGCTAACCTAAGTATTATGTAATAAAATAAAATAGACACGTGCTACGGTTGTTCGAGTACTTCGGTTACAGCTTCACAACTAACTAAACTTATGAGAACAGGATGCATAAAGTTGGCTGGTAGTAGAGAATTCTGCTGTGGGGAAGTAACATGCTTTCTGCATTTTTCTTCAGTAGCTTCCATCAAGAAACATTTAGCAACAATTAATCCTGCAAGAACTTCAGTCTATTTCAGAGTCAATAATCTCAAAATATCCTGTGAATACCATAAGTATGCTAGATAATCATCTAGAAAATGTAATATCATCACTCTATGGTACCATAAGTATACCGCGTAGCACAGTACAGTTTGTTGTTGAGGAATTGAAGCAATTTGTATCTAAATAAAAAATGTTANCATAAGTATACCGCGTAGCACAGTACAGTTTGTTGTTGAGGAATTGAAGCAATTTGTATCTAAATAAAAAATGTTATATAACATAATTTATATGATGCAGTAAGTAGAGAGGGTGTTCCCAACAAATGTTCAATAACGACTCAATAAAGTACTCTCCGAGCATTCTGATTGCCGAGCAGCATTAACATCAAAATATAAACACTAAATTTTTTGAACAGTCCGGAACTTATGCCAGGACAATAGAAATTACTATTGGCCAACGCACATATCAAAGATGTACACAAATGAGCGTCGAGCTGGTACCTTTACCCTCCACCATGCATGTTATAGCAATCACGTTTTTTTGAAAAAGTATTTCTCAATGGGTAACGTTTTGAAAGATGTTCTAGAACACTTGCAGTATTTGAAGGACAGTACTGATAGAGTAGAAAACATTATGCAAGGCAAGGTGTAGCGTAAAATCTTGGCAGAAAATGAGGGTGATTATTTGAATCTCCCAATAGTAATATTCTTTGATGACTTTGAAGTTGGCAATCCGNCATCCGCTGGGTGGTCATGAAATCATTCATATACTGGGAGGAGTATATTTATCATTGCATTTTCTACCTACTCATTACTTTTCTCTGTAGAGCAACATTTTCCTACTGGCTATCTTTCATTCTCCAGACAGAAAAATGTTTGGCAGCAAAATCATTTTTCAGATAGTAATTGAGCAAATAAACCACTTCGCAATATTGGTATATCGGTGATCACTGAAGTCTTTACTGGAGTTATAAAAGTTCATGTTGCGTGTTTGAACGGTGACAATGTCGGTTTAAATGGTATGTTAGGATTTCTAGAAAACTTTGTCGCAAATCGTTGTTGTAGTATTTGTTTGGCTAACAGAGAACAAGTTCAAACTGCGTACTTTGAGGACACTGCATTATTGAGGAATATGGAAAATTATGCAAATCATTGGGTTTTAAATAGTCCATATAGGACTGGCATAAAATAAAAATGTGTTTGTCTTGGATTATATGGTTTCGCACTTTTCAGTAGTAATTTTGCATTATTACTTAGAGGGCTTTTGTCGTTATGCAATGACGTTCATTATAAAGTACATAGTGCAAGAGACCAAACCAGTACCCCTGAATATTTTACAAGCGTGATTGATTAATTTTGACTATGGTCCAGACTCTAGTACAAACCATTTCAATGCAGTGTTTAACGAAGGGTATAGTTTAGGGGTTAAATGCTCAGCTTCGGAGATACTTACATCAGTAAGATATTTTGGTTTACTTGCGGGATACTGCGTTCAAAATCACGATGAATTTTTGAATTTGTATCTAGCTTTAAAAAGAATAATGGTTAGATTGCTGAACCATAGAGTTAATGATGATACGGCTGAACATTTCAAAGTTTGATAGCCAGTCTTAATGAGACTTTAATAAAATTAACTAAAACATCACTGAAGCCAAAATTTCTTTTCTTGAGCACTACCCTGAAATGCTCTTCAAAATTGGACCACTAACTCAAGTCTCCGCAACGCGATTCGAGGCAAATAATTCGGTTTCTAAAATTGCTGCACAAGTCTCATATAAAAGAAGGAACATTTGCAAAACTATTGTGATACAAAATCAACTCGTTATGAATAACATGCTTTTTAAAAGTGCACTTTCCCAATCATTTTATGTTCGGAAAAAAGTGAAAAAACTAAATGCAACAAGCCACATTACTCAAAAGAAATTTGGTTTAAGTGATTCACACTCTTATTTATACACTGAGGCGACAAAAGTCATGGGATACCTCCTAATATCGTGTCGGACCTCCTTTTGCTAGTCGAAGTGCAGCAACTCGATGTGGCATGGACAAAACAAATCGTTCGAAGTCTCCGGCAGAAATGTTGAGCCATGTTGCTTCTATAGATGTCCATAATTGCGAAGGTGTTGCCGGTGCAGGAGTTTGTGCACGAACTGACTTCTCGATTATGTCCTATAAATGTTCGATGGGATTCATATCGGGCGATCTTGGTGGCCAAATCATTCGCTGGAGTTGTCCAGAATCTTCTTCAAACATATCACGAACTGTTGTGGCCCGGTGACATGATGCATTGTCATCCATAGAAAATCCATCGTAGTTTGGGTACATGAAGTCCATGAATGGCTGCAAGTGTTCTCCAAGAAGCTGAATATAACCCTTTCCAGTCAATGATCGGTTCAGTTGGACCAAAGGACCTTGTCCATTCCATGTAAAAACATCCCACACCATTATGGAGCCACCACCAGCTTGCACAGTTCCTTGTTGACAACTTAGGTCCATGGATTCGTGGGGTCTGCGCCACACTCGAACCCTACCATCAGCTCTTACCAACTGAAATCGGGACTCATCTGACCAAGCCANACCACTGATATGGTCACGAGCCAAGGAGAGGCGCTGCAGGCGACGTCGTTCTGTTAGTAAAGGCACTCGAGTCGGACTTCTGCTGGCATAGCCCAGTGCAGCCAAATTTGCCGCAGTGTCTTAACGGACACGTCCATCGTACGTCCCACATTGATTCCTGCGTTTATTTCACACAGTGTTGCTTGTCTGTTAACACTGACCATTCTGAGCACACGTCGTTGGTCTCGGTCATTAAGTGCAGGCGGTTGGCCACTGCGTTGTCCATGGTGGGAGGTTATACCTCAAATTAGGTATTCTTGGTACACTCTTGACACTGTGGAACTCAGAATGTTGAATTCCCTAACCATTTCCGAAATGGAATGTCCCATGCGTCTAGCTCGAACTTCGATTCCGCATTCAAAGTCTGTTAATTCCCGTCGTGCGGCCATAATCACGCCAGAACCCTTTTCACATGAATCACTTGACTACAAATGAAAGCCCAACCAATGCACTGCCCATTTATACATTTTGTACGCGATACTACTGCCATCTGTATATTTGCATTTTGCTATCCCATGACTTTTGTCACCTCTGTGTATGCTATACGTTGGGTAAATCTTAAAGTTGTGAAATCAGAAGTAAACTCTGTTGTTACAGTTGATCTTTGTATCCAAAACCTTTTGCTTTTGTTTGTCAAAATAAAAGAGAGTAGGGTCGTGGAGGATAAAAATGTATATTTTTCATGCCAGTTGTATGAAACCATAGAATTTNCAAAATAAAAGAGAGTAGGGTCGTGGAGGATAAAAATGTATATTTTTCATGCCAGTTGTATGAAACCATAGAATTTGATACGCGTGTCTTCGCATTTTTAATTCACAGAACTGATTAATAAAATGACTTGATTCTGAGTGTATTATGATCCATGTGCCCGAGACTACTAGTGTGATGAGTAACTTGAAAATGCACATAAATGTCAGAATGCCTTTAGACTTATTGCTAACCCATGTTTATTTAAGGAATTGTAAATGAAGAGACCAGTATTTTTCTTATGCATAACATTTTGAGAGTGATGAGCGTCTTAGAATGTACAGAACATCCAGAATCCCTTAAATGTAATTATTTACACTTGTATAATTAAGCATTTCTTTCTTTGTGAGGTCAGTATTTCTATTTTGCCAAATANTTAAATGTAATTATTTACACTTGTATAATTAAGCATTTCTTTCTTTGTGAGGTCAGTATTTCTATTTTGCCAAATCATTTGGAGTGAAGAGTGACTTGTTTACGTAGATCACATTCAGAATGCTTTTAGACTAATTGCTTATCCATGTATAAAGGAATTTTTGTAAGGTAAGCCAGTATTTCTCTTTTGCAAAATACTTTGAGAATGATGAGTGACTTCTAAATGTAGTAATCTTCAGGCTTATTAGCTACCCGTGTATAATCGGGAGATTTATTTACTTCGTTGTTAATTAAAAATGCATAGGTTTTTAATGCAGTGAATATATGTGATTGAAGAAAAATAGAAGCATGGCAGTATTGCCAGCTTCTATAAATATTGAAACAGTACATATAATATAGAAACATTTTATCTTTATAGGGAAGTAGTTATTTTTTCTGATTATGCATGTATAAATCCTAGTGTTAACGGTTTTACAGTTTACAGCAAGAAGTGGCTAGCTAGTGTATGCGTAAGTGTGAAGGCACACATGTGCTAGAGCAGGAGTTTTAAAGTATTGTAGATTCAAGTCGAAAAATGCTTGAGGTAATTTTTATCATTGCACTGACAATAATCTTAAGTGGTCAGTTGAGCAATGTTTGTCTTATTAGTTAGTCTGTTGAAGACTACGTTTTGTGATATCATTCTTTAATGATCTATTGTAACTAACAATGTAGTATTTTTTGCTATGGTTACGTAATGNCTACGTTTTGTGATATCATTCTTTAATGATCTATTGTAACTAACAATGTAGTATTTTTTGCTATGGTTACGTAATGTTATATTTACATACACATAGGAATTTAATTTTCTCGTCATTCTCTTTTTTTTTATAATGTACAGCTAAGGTTTCTTTCAAATAAATCTTCAAATGCCATTGTCAAAACAATTCGTTGTATGTTATTTATAGTCACTCTCTGCTTCCTGCTATACAAATATTATTCACTACTTTGACATAGGATGCGGTATTACGTTCAATGAGTTGCAATTTATTTTCAACTGTTTTTCGATACAGTTTCCTATAGTGGCGTAAATGATTTTGCTATTTTGTTTGCACGAGTTAAATTCATTTTTTTTTANTTTTCGATACAGTTTCCTATAGTGGCGTAAATGATTTTGCTATTTTGTTTGCACGAGTTAAATTCATTTTTTTTTAAACTCATGGCCTGAAACAATTCCCATGCAAGAAATAATTATGCTTACAGTTTTGCATATTGACCTACCAAATTTGATTGATAAGCAAATTTTAGTATTTCTAGACCATGCAAATATACTCTCGCCGATATATCCTTCCACAAACATCCTATTTGTCATGAACCTATAGTAGTGTGTTACAAATTATTGCAGGAAATTGCCTGTCATATTATACATACTTCGTTAAATACCTTCGTATTCTGTAATACTGAAATGCTTTAGTTTGCATGTCATTTAAATATTGAAATTTTATTCGACCTACCAATCCGAAACTCTTTCACACAACAATTGCTAAAAATGCAAAATATTTCTGAAACGATGTGTTACATGAAACCTTTAATATTTTAAGATGTTTTTAACGTGACAGATCGAAGATAATGACAGTTTTCCTGTTGTTTTGTTAAGTATTTCATTGTATTAACAATGCAGCTTATTTTAATTAGTTCGTAGTGATAAAGGACGTCAGTGTGACTACGTCTGGACGTTGTGGTACGCAGGAGCTAACAACAGGCCGTGTGCTCTAAATGCATTTGATTCTACGCTCCATATTGAGACCACATACTTATAAGACTTATTCTACATCTTGCTGAACATATGACCCATTATGCTTGTTCCAATGCTCTCGCAGGCTTCACACGTACAAGACGTATTCTGCTTTTTGGTGGACGTATGGCACACCATCCGTGTGCCAAGTCTGTCGCAAGATTATAATTTATGAGACATATTCTGTATCCTGCTGGACGTATAACACATCAGCCTTTTACCAAGAATCTTGCAGGAGTTTAATGTACAAGCCGTATAATGCACTAGACCACGTTCAAAGTTACACATCTGTGGACGTATAATACAACATGATTATACTAAGATAATATACTGCAACATACTGTTTCACGTATTCTACACAAACATTCTTTCATTGCATTATGTTTTGGGGATAATGATACAACTTACTCGCCATATACAATCAATACCAATATAGAACTATGAATATCCATTCTCTACATCAGTAATGATCAAAAAAACCAAACATTCAAGAATTTAAAATCGAAAAACCTTTGGTATCTGAGTGTCAGTGGCACTGCTTAATACTGAAATGTTCACTGTCACTCACCCTACCCCCCTTTTCTAACTTAAACACTTTCATTAGTCTATATCTGTGTGAGTACAGTATGTTCTGTTAATTACACGGACAATTTAATTCATAAATATTTTAAACAATATCCCAGGTCGAGTAAGGAAATTAAAATAACTAAAACATTTTATTCTTAAAAATAGTTATGGAAAACTACGAAATGAACTTTGGTCCATATATATAAAATATCACAGTAGAAAAACAGTATGTATTTGAATGGAAATTTCTTAAAAAATGGTCATAATTTATGTTAAGTAGGGTTAGGTTTTTATGACTTAAATGTAGGTTTATGATGACCAGACTAAAAACATGATACGTTGCATTTGTTTAAAATGGCAATAAAATTTATTTAGTTTTGAATGCACTTCCTAGACTCAAATACACGTCATTTGTGTAAATAAACGTAAAAAACTAGGTATGGGCTTTGTGGATCTGTTTACATTCAAATCCACGTTATTTGAGGCCATATTCTTAAAGACTACTGTAACGAATTATCTGCGTAGTTGTCATTTGTTAAAACACCCATAAAATTTTTTTTTACAGAACACTAAAACACCATGCTTACGGCCTTATGAGGAAATACACACATTGTAGAGCTGTGTTAGCATGAAATATCTAATTTTTATAACATATCCTATTTAACTAGTTTTAAATAATTCCTCGATAGATGCAACATTGAATTATTGTAAACTGTAAAGTTGCACTTAAAATTATTACCATTGAAAGTGTAGTCTCTAAACGATATATATATATAGTTTTGACACAGCACAGAATACATATCTTGGTAATTATAATGAATTTTATTTTTCCAGTGCGCCACTGAAATTTTTATAAATATTATGTACTGTTGGATTTATATATAAACAAATGTAATATAAATGGTAAGACCGATTCGGTTGACCTGATATTTCACAATAAAAAATCCTGATTCTGCATTTAAGAACAATTGCTGGTTTTATGTCCAACACTGACTGTACTTAAATTTTAATGACATTTTAAACACAATTTACTACTGAGATATTATTGGTTAGTTGCTTCAGTGCTATTGCTGGAAATCCAATATCATGGTAGACTGCATGTTCACTGTCTTGAAGATCTTACGTTGGTAAGCAAACCATTTGTATAGTTTCTACCAATAATTACTTGACACCGACCTTCTGCTATGCACCAAACACTTCTGAAACATTGTTTTCAATGCTTTCACGAAGACCACCTTAAGTAAGAAATGTTATTTCTATATGTGTCCCTCTAAATGTGCATCACTTGCCAACCATAATTTTCTCATTTTCCATTTTTTTCAGTTTGATGGATTGGTAAAAAATATAACAGAATAAGAATGGGTCATATGGTGAAGCATCACTTATTACAGTCGAAAAACTAAAGTGACCATCTTTGGAATATGCTGCTTGCAGTAACTGATGTTTAGCACTCAAGGTTGTTGTGATATTTCTTGTGTTTCCTGATCCTAACCGGCATTTATTTAAATGCTTTTGGTTTATTTAAAACCTCATAGTACTTAGTCTGCACAGTGGAATATATATCGCTATCATTCTTGGGTAATGAATGACGTAGTGATGTTTAGGTCTGAGTGCCACATTTACTGCCAGTAAAGATTCAATCTTGGAGATGTTATAATTTGACAAATCGGAAGAGAGAAGAGAATAATTCCCCATACTGGAGTAGAGGGTTCAAGTATTCTATTGCCAATAAAGAACGGTAGCAAGCGTGTGAATGTCCAAGACTGAATTGTTACATGGGAAGACTTATTCAAATCGTGGTTTTTGTACTTGAATTACTCAATTTATCTGTTAATTATTTCACATGAAACCTAACCTTCGTTTTCAAGAGAACACAATCAAATTGGTAAATTATACTGGGTTCTTCTTTGAAAAACATAAGCTATAAAAAGAGGCAAATTATCAACTTCATGATAAAATGACAGACTTTTGAAAAATGAATTCATCTTAATTTCTTGAAAACTGTACTGATTATTAGTGCTTGAAATTTGTAATGCTGAGTCATAAGGTTCTTTGGTTCGGACAGTAGCAAAACTCGGCCCTCGTTCAAATTCTTGTTTCGTAATGTTGCAGTAGCGACGGAAATATTGAGCAGAGCTGAAATTTTCTAAAAACCCTTCTAGGTAATAGCTACCTAGTTTATCTCCTGCCATAAAGCTCACTGTGCCATTTACTTGTTTGTTTCTAACCTCAACCCTTTCATTTTCAAGCTCCTGCAAATCTTACACCAGTCTCATAAAAATAAATTTTTGTACAAAATATTTCAAATATTTTGATTTGCAAAGTTGCACAAGTTGTATACCATCAACATTTGATGTGTGCCAAGGTGGTAAATTCCCTACGTTATAATAAATAGCTAATATTTTTTACTAGAAACAATGGGATTTGCTACAATTTATCTTGAAACTTCTAAGGCCTCTGCATCCGTAGAAAACAATGGGTGTATTTTCATTACAGTCCTATCTCCCATGCATGTCATTATAAATTCACATTCGAACTCTGCATAACAAAATGTCCTTCTTGTGTTCTTTAGATATTCAGAGAATACAATTAAATACTTTAGAGAAAGTAGTATCGGCACGTAATGCATGTGTGTTTCCTTATTACATATGTTTTAACCTAACCTTACAGCAACAGGCGAGACAAAATTAAAATTCGATTCATAACATTTCATTCTGGAGTACGTGTTTCGTAGTGAGTTGGTCTTTTCTAACGATATTTCACTCTTAACAGTACTTTCCTCATTAAAGACATCTTGAACTACTTCCCACATCATTGATGGTTCAATGATCCCTGTAATTTTATTTCAATAGTAGTTTTCAGTATATAAAGTGCGTNTACTTCCCACATCATTGATGGTTCAATGATCCCTGTAATTTTATTTCAATAGTAGTTTTCAGTATATAAAGTGCGTTATTCATTTCTGAGTTGAACTTCTCCAGTATTAAATGTGTATCCAACGTGGTACATGATACTTTGAAACTAAAACCGGACAGAAATGAGCAGTGCTATGGATAAGAGACGATTCACTGCATTTTGCTCCTGTACGAAAACGTTGGAACAAAATTCATTACCAACTAACTCTGTTATCGTAATAGTGGAACTATTAATGCTCTTCGCTAAATTTATCACAGTTGTTAAAGGTGCTTTGCAGAACTTATGTTTTAGGCATGTTTTCTGAATTCTACTTAAATGTGCAGTGGAAAACAACAGAATTGAGTAATATTTCTAGCAACCACTGTATGGGCACATTCCACTAACATATTTGTCAGATTTTAAGTCAGTTTTGAGGTGACTGACTAGAACGTCAAGGCTGTCACAGTTAGCTGAGCATAAAGAGCGTGATTATTTTGTAGGGACACTTTCACTGTTTGGAACTGGAACTTGCATGCACTTTATCGTATTACGATCTCGGGATAAACGTGTTTTGAAAGNACACTTTCACTGTTTGGAACTGGAACTTGCATGCACTTTATCGTATTACGATCTCGGGATAAACGTGTTTTGAAAAAGTTCTGGCTGCTGATAAAGTTAAATTTTGCAGCCATGGAGTGAAGCTATCGATGAGTTGCTATTTAGTTAAAGTCACTTGTTTACGATGTGCTGGTTAAACAGAGGTTTTAATTTACGAAAAAAGTTGGAATGGCATACAAGTAACGAAATGCACTGATAAAAATATATTTACCTAAGATTAGAAACAGATAAACAATTTTTTGGTACAAAAGAATTAGTGTTACTGAAAGTAAGACTCATGCACCTGTACAAATCAGTAAACTCTCAATTTTCCGAAGGTTTCGGTAAATAAAAATCCCTGTTACCCAGCAAATATATTAAATATTCCCAATAAGCCTATGCGAATTGCGAAAATTGTATAAAAATAGTTTTACTAAATGAATACACTAAGTCATTTCCACACATCTCTGACGAAAATAAAATGAGTTTTTCTGGCGTAATATACTTCTATATATTTAATATGGCGAAGGTTTCTGAGCAAAATAATACCACAGTTGTGCAGAAACAACTTATAAGCGAGTCAATATTAACGAATAAACGGACCGCAGCGCCGCGCATAGGCCTGACATACGGTGCGCGATAAAGATCGAATTAAGAAGATTTACATTTTGAAACTATAATATTTTGACAGACAGATAACTGCAGTTCAAAATTTCCTTCACTCCACGTATAAGTTCACAGACAGCGCTAAAAATTTTGAAAAACCGATGATCTGTAACACTGCGAGGGCAAAGGCCATTTTGAAAAAACAATAGCATGGGAAAATAAAACGTGTATTAATGGTATTCAAATTGATTTAAACTG
>NQII01018361.1:22109-35933 GCA_002778355.1 Clitarchus hookeri
GTCTCGCAAATGTTAACCCAAATTCACTATCTCGGACAAATTAAAAAAGAGTTAGCAAATATTTAATTATTTGCAACATTTTATATTTTTACTTGTATAACCTACTTATTTTTTTAGACAGATGTCAGTCTTAAAGTATCTTAAAATTTGTTTAGCATAACAGTACAATGGCAAGTGGATTAGTTGACAGCGTGTTGATAAAAAATACAGGCCTGCCTTGACGGACCAGCTGATGGCGGAAGGATACATAGTCACATGTAGTCAGACGTAAACAGTGGCGCTACTTTCGCAGACCTGTCAGAAAACGGCCTTCTTATACAGTATGGACTATATCATCATCCTTCAGTGCCTACCATGGAAAAAAAAAAAAGTTAAAAGGTGAGAAAAATGTGTGCAATGGATTCGTAGCATTTGTTTACATTTTTCTTCATTGGCATAATAGCTGTAACAAAAAATACGTAGCTGTGCTACTTTCATTTTTATGCCAAATGTGACGGTAATGTGTGTGTGTATATCTGCAGTTCTGAGAAATTATTTTAATCACAACATGCCTACATTATAAAATATTATTTATTTAATGAATAATGGAAACTAAACAAAACGTCTCCAGTACCACATCGTAGACTGATTCGCTGCCCCTTTTTATGCAAATTTTGACATTAAAGCGTGCTTATATCCACTGTTTTGAGGTTCTCCTGGACTGTAAATATCAATTTACTTAACTTCTGTCAAGATAAAGGAAGATAATCCTTATTTCCCTTCTCCCTCTTGCTGAGTCATGAAAATTTTTTAGCTTCCAATTGTTATCCATTGGAGACGCTTAGTGACATCTTTGCGAGTATCTAAGCTAGTAATATTGGTTTCCTAGCATTGAATTGTCAGAAAAGAGCTTTAAAAAAACCACTTGGTGTATAATATAATATTTGTAACAAAATTATCATCTAACCTGTTGTGCTAGTAACCTTCACATAAAGAAAAAAACTATTTGGATATGAACTCGTAATTAACCTATTTGTTCACAACTGTGTCAGAGAAAGATGGTCTTTATTTCTCCTTTCAGCAGTTCAATCCATTGTTTTTATTATTGTGCGGCCTCACTAACAGCAACTCTGGACTGTAACTTGAGTAACAGTAGGCAAGCAGGCAGGCATACATGGATA
This sequence comes from Clitarchus hookeri, assembly GCA_002778355.1. Classification (NCBI taxonomy): domain Eukaryota; kingdom Metazoa; phylum Arthropoda; class Insecta; order Phasmatodea; family Phasmatidae; genus Clitarchus; species Clitarchus hookeri. The sequence continues at coordinate 23,270 of NQII01018361.1, forward strand.
AAACTAAATATTGGCGACCTTGATGGAAGGGGAGGATGGTTGTGTGCTCATGAGTTAAGTCTATTTGTACATCTTTCCCTCTTCAGAGTTGTATTGGAGTGGCAGAGAAATTTGCAATGTTTTTAGCAACCAAAATAAATGAAACAAAATTAGTTTTTTCCCTATTTCCTTCAAGTTTTTTAATTTTTTAACCAAAATTTTTATGGTTACCCAAGAAAAGAGCTTTACTTCAAGGGAATCATTATTACTGCAGTAGTTTTATCGAGATTTGACTATTATTTTTATAAGCATATTGCTTTATTGTTTTTTGAGTTTGACGTGTAACGCATATTAGCAGTAGAAACCTCGCTGCCACCCGCCCTGCAGGATTCATGGTGTGAATTGCCTCGCATACCTTCAGACATTAGTCGAGTCCATGCCACGTCGTCTTGCAGCACTTCTGCGTGCTCACGGGGGCCCTACACTATATTAGGCAGGTGTACCAGTTTTTTTGGCTCTTCAGTGTATGTAGAACACATAGTCTTTCTTAGCAACATAATATTGGATTCTTTCCTTTTTTTTATACATAGTAAAATTTGATGGCAAATAAATTGCTTTTAGGAATAATGTGAGTGCAGTTACAGTCATGCCACAACTGGTAAACATAACCTCAACCACACTTATGGTCATTTCCACAGCATTATTAAAAACAATTTGCTGTAACTGACATGATAAAGCCAGATGTTTTAATTTCTTTTAAACTAGATTTCATTTCGAACAATGAACTTCATAAATTGCAGTTACAAACAACTGCCCAGATTATTGTTGGGATAAGGAAAGTATTTGTTAATGTAAGGTTTTCTATTAAAATAGTTATGCTGAAAATTAACAAACAAAGTTAGGAAAATGTATGATAAAAATTGTTAGATTTTGTGTTCACAATTGTTGATAATCTTATAGGAGACAGCTACTAATCTTAGGTGATCACAGAAGATACAGCTAACATATAACATATGCTGTTGACTTAATATTCATTGGGAAATCACTATAAATTTTGCATCCAAATAAACGAAATTACAAATTTGTGTATTTTCAGATGAATAATCATTCTGCACATAAAAGGTGTAGTCTCAGCAGTTACTTGATAGAGGGTCCATCCACCAGAGTAGTTTCAGATCAAACTACCATCCATGTAAATGAATGCCATGGCCTGGACACAGAAACACCAAGTACTTCTCACTCCAAACCAAGAGCTATGATTTGGAAGTATTTTTANAATGCCATGGCCTGGACACAGAAACACCAAGTACTTCTCACTCCAAACCAAGAGCTATGATTTGGAAGTATTTTTAAAAACCTGTTGAAAAAAAAATTTAAATGCAACACATGCAAAAAATTTTTCAAGACTCCTTCATCCACAACATCCACTATAATTCGTCACTTGGACACCCATACAGCTCAGAGAAGGAGCTATGACAAGGAAACTAAACAAGATAAATTTTCTAAGAAACAGAAATTGGCTCCTAATAATCAAACAACCTTAGAGGCCCATTTAAGCAAAAAGACAGCTGTATTACCAGTTAAGAGAGAACGTGAAATAACTGAAAAAATCTGCAACGTGATTGTTAAAGATTATCAGCCACTAAACATGGTGAACGACAGTGGTTTCAGAGACCTGAAACACCCTGGAGCCTGCATATGTAATTCCAAGCAGGAAGTATTTTACATCTAGCATGATACTTGAGTTATATCATTTTACAAAGTAAACTGGCATAAGAACTGTCTGACGATCTAAACAATGCACAATCTGTATCACTGACAGTAGATCCATGGACTTCAAGGTCACAAGATTCCTACATATCCTTGATGTCGCATTACCTCACAGATGCTTTTGTTCTCAAAAATAGGATGCTTGAGTGCTCCCATTTTCCTGATGAGCACAATGCAAAAACTGTGTACAAAATTTTTTTGGATGTATCCAATGACTGGGGAATTAATTTAGATAGTAATTCTGTTCCAATTAACGTCATCAGTGATAATGCACGTAATCTTTCAGTTGACTTGAATAATAAACCTGTTGAGCATTTATTTTGCATGACTCATAATTTAAAACTGGCAACTGATGATGCAGTTTATGAAATTTCCATGGAAAACATTTTTAAAAAGTGTAGATTGATTGTAGGACACTCCCAAATCTTGGACAAGAATGGTAGAAGTTCAGCAGAAATTGGTTTACCACAGCATTTCTTGTGCCAAATGATTTGTACGAAATGGAATAGTATGTTCCTGATGTTTGAAAGATTAGTAGAACAGAAGGCAGCTGTCTCATTACATCTGCCAAATACAGGTAAAGACAATTTAAGAATACTTGAATGGCAACTGATCGAGGTTTAAGTTTTACTTTTACATCTTTTGTTTGTGACCTCAAAAGAAATATGTCAAGAAACTAATTCAACTCTATTAATGGCAAGGCCAAACCTACAGTTTCGAAGAAAACTTGAAGAATTACATAAACAGTCATGCTGGAGAACAAGGTTCTGGAATAAGGTTTGCTCGAAGACCGCACAAGTCTTTGTCTTCGCACTTCTATAGTCTAAAGAGCTCTGAAATCTACAGACTTTGTATTGCATTAGACCCAAGATTTAAAATGGTCATCATGGAGAGACATAAACAAGATCTAACTAGACACAAGCTTATTACATTATTTAAGAAGACTACTGGAAGGAGTGTGGAAGAGTGAAGGCAGACAAGTCAAATTTTGTGTAAATGCATTCATGCATCAAACATAATATTTTCAATAAGGGGGAAACCTTCTTCCAGGTTGATGAATTTCTCAGCACTCCATTAATTGGTCACCATCAAAACCCATTGATCTGGTGGCATGAAAACAAGGAACGTTAACCCAACCTTGCACCTCATGCCCAACATTACCTGGGTATACCAGCTACGTCAGTGACAAGTGAAAGACTTTTGTCAAAGGCAGGGCAGGTTATAACTATTAGAAGAGAAAACATCAAACCCAAGCTTGTTTAGAAAATATTTTTACATGACAACCTATAATTTTTTTTAATGTTTTATGTTTATGACAGCACATGTATTGCTGAATTTTTTTCTGCCAAAAGAAGAAACAAACTTTGAATTTGTAAACATAGTTCTATTTGTTTTATCTCTATCAATTTCTTTGTGTACATGTTAACATGTGTAACCAATATGTTTCAACAAACTTGTTGCTATTTAATAGGTAAGTGAAAAAAATGTGTGGTGTGTGTGTGTGTGTGTGTGTGCATGTGTGTGTTTTTTTAAATTTAGAATTGTAGTCAGTTTGAGCATATTACAAGTAACTGTTTCCAGTTTTATGAATTAAAAAGTTTTTTATTAATTAGTTTGTGCTTGACTTGAAAATTAGGTGGCTTGAGCTCGACTTGACTGAAATTGTGATATAAGGCTCGAGCTTGGCTCAGCTTAATGTTATTTGTCAAAAGTTATTGGCTCAGCTCTGCTTAAACATAAAATTGGGGCTCACGCATCTCTAAGAACATTATGTATAGTAATAATGCTTTTAAATGTTATTAAAAGTGAACTCATTATCAGTTCTACTAAGGTATTCATATTAGTAAAATTATTTTACAATTTACAAGTACTTGTAAGCTGCAAGTCTCTTTAAGAAACCAAACCATAGATGTCCTTATATACACTACTTGCGTAATCTCATTTGCAACTACAAGTAAACACTTGTAACTATATGAAACCCCCTTATCCATGTTTTTTCCAATAACAGGGAAATTATCTTGTAATTTGTAAACTAGTAGTTTTATGAAATAGGGCTCAGGTCTCGCACCCTGTACCGACTGGCTCCCACCAGAGATCAAAGGCTGGTGATACAAATCCTGACCGATACAATAAATCTCCCCGTCCTCAGGGGAAGAAACTGTGTAAGCCTCTGATTGAGTATAAACCTTCCACAAATGAGGCGTCAGAGTAAAAAACAGCAAAGAAAGAAGAATGGTGCAGAGATAGGAACAGGTGGTAACATTTTACTATGCTAACCCTGCCACAGGCAGGTGATGGACCAAGTAAATATTTCTAGCACAGAAATGCAGCTGTGTTTTTAACGATTGCAGAAGCACGGCTAAAACAACCACATAAACATAATGCTTTTCCAACCATGATGCCTAGGGTGAAGGTAAACGAACATTGCAGGGAGAGTCAAGGTGGGTGAATCACACATTCAATTCACATTAGAGTATTCATTATGATGCTTCAAGTAGTAAATTTCATCACATACTTTGTAGCACAAACTTTTAGCAAAAAATTTATTTGATTTTAGTTTTACTTAACACATGTAAGCAAAAATGACAAAAGGATCTTCATGATTATGGTGAGCTGCAAATCAAGGATTACAAATTAATGCTAATAGATTAGTCAGGCAAAGAGATGGATTTAAACCACCACTGGTCCAGCCTCCTAGCCAATAAGCATGCATGTTGCCTTAGTGAGAACAGCCACTGCAGGCAAATTAGTATAAATGGTTAGCACATACTCAACTCACCTTCGGACTGGGTACCTTGTTCAGTTCCTGGATACTGTGACATAACTGTAAATGCTTGAACTGGAATGGATTGTTGCGTGCACCTTCAAATGTCCGCATCAGCTTGTCGCTCATCCACTCAATCTGCATCAAACCCAGTCACCACTATCACAATTCTAGGTATGAATACAAAACAGAACAATTTTCACATTTAACTTATTTCTTTATAATTTCTGCAGGAAGGACTTGCGAAAGGATACTACTTACTAATGGACTGAAATTACAAAATTCCTTGCTGTAATTAAAATATGTTCACCAAGTGACTGACAATTTTTTACTTCACAAACACTGAGTTTGATACTGTTACATATATGGAAAAACATCAATACAGATGGTTTAATTACTTTACAGCAAAAATATTCTCCTCACATCAATGACTTATTTCTGTCACAATCACATTTACAAACAAGTACCAATTCATGTGAAAGAAACTCAAGGATGTCACTTTTTAACAATGAATCAAAAACAATGCACTTTAAATTTCAGTTTATTTATGGACACTTTACAATAAGTCTTCTCATGACTTAGCAAATATTTATTATACTCTCAAAATCAGACTATAATGTTTCAAAACTCACTATAAATGAAAATGTGGATCAATTCAAAACAACACATTTAGTAGTTCAAGTATTATGGTGAATTAACTTTTCATGGCTTGGTAACTACTGGCTAAGAAAACTCCAAACTTGTGCAATGCTATTAAAAATACAAGGGTATCAAAAATCTGTTACAATTGACATACATAGTCTATTCACGGTTTCTTCACATTTTTTTAAATTAAACCTTGAAAAATAATCCCATATCTTGTGGATATGGGAAACCCATACCATGTGCTTGATTGTTTCCTGTATACTCCATGTATCACAAGCATTTTATACTTGTGTTGTCATAAAACTACCGTATTTTTGGTTAAACTGAAATTGTATTTATATTTTGCCTATAAATTAAATTATTTGATTTATAATTAATATGAATAAAATTGTGTGAAAATAGATGTGTTGGTAATGCCTAGTACGAAATAGCTCTTATGCAAGATGATATTAAACCGAGTGTGAATAAATGTAGTGTGCTGTCCCTTTAGTGTAATTTTCTAGGCTTGGTTAAACTTTGTTTGCATGAGGCTGAGGAATATCTTGGAAGTAGAACATTAGCAGGGCTTCAGAAAAGTTGGAAGTAACTGTGAATGGACTATATAATAAATATCTACATATCCTTCCCTACTCCATCAGGGTCAACTACTGTGAGATGAGTGTATGCTGGCACTGAATGGAGTCAACTAACTGCCTTATTTGAGGGAAAGACCTGTCTGTAGCTCCAGACCAACCTAAAATATGGAGAAGTAAACTGAGGTGTTTTAATGATGCAGTATTCTTAATTTTTGGGACACGTGTTTCATTTTAGTTCGTTTTTCCTTAGCTTCGTAATATTTTTATCTGGTTTGAAATTAAAGCAGTGGTGGTTCGTTTTACCATGCTAGTTTGTTTATCCGGCAGACGTTTGCTGTTTTACGTTTCGAACGTTGGAGTTTTTGTTAAGCGTCAACATTAGATTAGCTTTTTTCAGACTGCGTCGACAAGTTTTGTACGAGAAGTTCGTTTATCTGTATGTTGACGGCGCAGTTTGTTTGTACGACACAGTTTCGATAACGCGTAGAGAGCGTGCGTGGCCAGGCCCTTATCTCAGGAGAGGGAGGTGAGAGGCAGCAAAAAGACATGTGTGCCTGTCGCACTTCAGGTGAGTTGGAAGGCAGTCGCCCTTGAGGTCAGTTGGAAGTCAGTCGTCGTACAATGCTCGCCTAGGCCACGTCGGGCGTGACGCTAACCCCCACATCGGCAAACTTGAACTTGCTATATTATTTCTCCGCCGGTGTGGGAGGTCACCGCATTTCTTATTTCTTCGGGCCAGTTTGTAAGAAACGTAATAATTAGTAAACAACTGTGGCTCGTTTTGCCCATGTCTATTTATCTGTGCACGTTTCGTACTCTGCATATTCTGAACTTCGGAAGTGAAATGTATCACTTAAATGTTAAATAAAAGTGTACAACAAATACTCTGGAACTTGACTTTATTTCATCATTAATTGGCGTCCATTGTACAGAGTCTCGTGTATTACCTCTGAGCTAGTCGAGTGTAAGTCAGCAACTTATAGCAGTGTAACTGTAGCGGCCAACGTTACAGTGTGTACTACCTATAAACTGAGACTGAAAATGGAAAGAAGAGTGCTCCAACAAAACTCTGTAACAGCACAATACTACTACCTACCATACTAACCATATGATATTTATTTTCTGAACAATTCTGGGCATACCTAGGCTTGCGAGAAAACCACTGACCTCAGCAGCGACAGGTTATTGACAAACCAGAGTCAACTGTGGTCTGAGAGTCATCAAAACAAAAGAAGCAAAAACTTGACCGCACCCTAATGAAATTGGCAGCTTCTTACAATTTTTAACTTTACAGGCTAAGCTTAATGAATGGGAAGTATGTAGGTATAAAGTTAGATTTTCAAAGAGTAACATTATTTGGAAAGTAGAACACAATTAAAAGTTAATCAGCATAGATTCCTGAATGAAACATTATATGTAGGGAAATTTGACTCCCACTATAAAGTCAGTAGAATATGAACTGATATTTATAATCATCATTATTTAATGTTTATTTGCACCCAATGTTATGATTATTGATTTTATTTAATGTTACATTAGTCGCGTCCCTTATTTATTTACTTACCACTGAGATTTAAAGTTAATATGTTTTAAAGATATGTGCAATGATTTTTATGCTTGAGTGGAGAAATACTTTTCATGCGTATTAAAGAGTTGGTAGACCTGCAATTTACGTAACCATGGCATGAGCAAGTTTATAGTAAGTGACACTAGTTTGGCCTATGAAAAGTGGTAATTTTCTTTATACATTATTAATTTTTTTTTTTTACTGTAGAGATTTCTTAGGAAGAAGAGCAGGCCATATTAATTGTTTTATATTAGGAAATTAAAGTAATTTATTTCAGGTTATTCCCTACGAAAATGTAAAATGGAAACCTACTTACCACTTTAAGTGATTATTAAAAAAGCTACGTGCTCTCAAAAATTATGTTTTGCAATACTTTTAGCGAAAAACATCAGAAAGTACTGTAATTAAGCAACAAATCAGTGAATACTGATTTGTATAATGGAGATCTTACACCTCTGTAAACGAGGATGGTCATAAAAACCCCATCATTAAGTAAATGGGGGTTCCCATCCTATGTTTGCATGAAACTATGGAACACTAAACTGTAAACAATTTAAGGCAAATTAAAAATCAGCATTTCTAAATAACAGAAAAGGTTGTACGTAAAGGGGAAACATACGTACTTATGTTTTCTTTTTATACTTTTATAAGGAATAACCCGACCGTCTCGGTGTTGTTCACATGCATTATATACACACACACACATAATGCACATATACACCAATCCCTCATGTAGCAAGTCTTCTAATTGCACGAATTCAATTATAGTGACATTAATTTTGTTGCCCACGTTTCAAATAACACAAAGGTAAATTTTTACAATGCAAAACCTAGTGAAGGACGAGTTTGATTTTTACAACTTTGAGTCGAGTCAAGTTGTATGAAATTCGAGTTGAGTCAAGTCAAGTTCAGGATAAGTTTTTTAAATTAAAATCGAGTTTGCTCCATAAATGTAAATGTGTACCTATGTAGATTGGTATAATGCCCGCCCCTTATAACTTTCTCCCCTTCTTGTAGTCACACTTTACCAAGAAAAAAGTTTGGGACAAGTTTCTTGCCTGGGTAAGTGAATCACAGAGGTACTTTTTCCCTCTAGCCGACAAGCAAATTGACTTTGGTAGGAATGGTAATGTCAGCCGTGTGATGCTGAAAGAAAAAAGAAAAGACAACTGTTACAGGGGTGGAGTGAGAGGGTAGCTTTCAGGCTGGTCAATCAGCATTCAGCAAAGCGAACAAGCAGTCAAAATGTAAAATTTTTGTTACCTAATAGTTGTTAATTTTTTTGAACACGTAAAATTATTCATTCGCAAGACATGAAAGGTGATTGTTCGGTGCGAATATTTGTTGTTTATAAACTAAAAGCACAGTGACTCGACTTGCACATTCAGTAGCTTGATTTTCTGCTGTAAAAAAATTTGGACTAGTGACGAGTCAATCTTTGTTGATTTGACTCGACTCAATTTTTAGACACTCAGTCCATCACTAGCAAAATCACCTAACAAAAATGCTGGCCAGGAAAGTTGAAAGATGTCAGATTCTTTGTTTGTTGTACACCCTGTCCAGAAGTAGCACGCGTTATCCTGGTGCAAGGTCTGGTTAAAAAACAAACAGCTGCCATCTGGTTAAGTTTCATTATGGCTTCCAAGCGAGATGCTGCCGCAATGTGTTCCAGGGATACCGTAAAAAAAATTTAAACTATATCTCTTGAGACCAAACCTGAAGCAATAAAGTGAACAGATGCTCATGAAGCATATACATATATTGGCCATACTTTAGGTTTAAGTGAATCAACTGTGCGAACAATCTAAAACATCAGAACTCCATTGAAAGTTTGTGTAAATCAGATGCTCTTGGCTGTAGCGGAAACATCTTCGATGTTTGGTATCGGAACAGAAGTGAACGCATGATTCATATGGAACAATTCTTAAGTGAATGATGCCACAAAAAAAATCATGGGGTGACAAAATCAACTAAGCAGTGATAAGTGAAAAAGTGTTACTAAATGTTAATAAATTAAAGAGCAAATATCCAGAGTGGAGTGGAGAGTGGAGAGATTAAGCCCCGCCGCACATGCCCACACTCGCACTCGTTCACGATACTGCGCCAACGTCGCATTGACATTGGTGGACACGTGTGTGTCCGCAATTGCTTTCACGAGTCGTACATCAGTCAGTGTCTCTTCTGCCATTCCGTAGACGAAAACGAAACAAGATGGACGCGATTGATTTAAGTTCAGAATCCGACAGTGATAACGAGTTTTTAAATAGATTATTGTTAATAAGGAAATCATCCGAAAAAAAAATATGGAAGAGCTCTTACATGTCCAAAAGGAAAACACATGGAGAATTCAAATTAACTTCTGAGTTTTCAGACGACAAATTTAACAATTATTTTAGAATGAATAGGGACGATTTTAAAGAAGTACATGCGATGATTGCTTCAGATTTAGAAGATCAAGGATATGGTGGTCATGAACGAATTAGTACTGAAGAAAAATTGGCCGTTTTCTTAAGGTAAGTTTATTATGTAGGTAAACAATTACAAATGAAATGGAACTATTCAAAGCACAATAATATTTTATAAATTTAATTTAAAGAGTTTGACGAGTGCGCAAACATATTTCCAGAACTGTCAAGTTGTACCAAGTTCAGTTCATTATCCCGAGTGATTATAATATTTGGTGTTCCATCTTCCTGTGGCTGTTGTTCTATAGGAGTAGACGTATAATATGTTCCTGCATCACTATGTGGCTGTTGTTCTGCAGGAGAAGGCGTATATGATGAATAATATGATCTTGCATCACTGTTCTGTGAATAGGAAGAATGTGGACGAGGCGAATATTCCACCAAGTTATTAGATTCTTCTTGGGACACCAATGAAAATATGTTTGTTTTAATATTGTGTTGAGATAGTGGCGGCAATCTTTTCGTAGTCTCATACATACTAATAAAAAAATGAAAAAGTGGATCATTTTTAACATTGCTTATGGTGAAATCATTTTTGGTATTAGTTAAGCGGTCCCGTTCTTGCTGTCTTTTAGCTGCTCTACGTTCATGGTCCTCAATCGATTTAATTAGTAAGGCATTAGTGTTCTTTTTGCGTCGTCTTTTATTTCCTTGATCAGCTGCTGTACCAGTAGATTGTGATTCAGGGGTTTCATCAGTTTCTTCAACTCCTGATTCATGAATATCCGTATCATTAACATTTTTTTCAATGTCATTTTCTATAGTATTTGAATTACTATGAGATGATTCGTCATTTAGTATGTCTTCATTAACATTGGTGTTACTTGGCCTATTTGCCATATACGGGATTACAAACGCCATATTTTCTTGAAAGCGCCATGACTTTATATTAACAGCCCCTGATCCACTTTTTGGTTTAGAAATTTTCTGTCGACGAAGCGCATCTCGGTGATTGTTTCTCAGTTTTTCCCAAGATTTCTTGGCTTCACTTCCTGCAATAAAATTAGTCATCATTAATAATCACGACTATATCAAATATAATACATGTATTTTTGTCTCTTTACAGATTTGTCGCGAGCGGTAACTCGTATCGGAGCATTGCTTATAGTTACAGAATGGGAGAAAGGACTGTCTCAAATATTATAACCAAGGTATCTTCAGCTATTTGGAGGAACATGCAACCTATTCACTTGCCGGAACCTACACTGGATATATGGAAGAAAAATGCCGTCGATTTCCAAAATATATGGCAAATGCCTAATACTGTGGGCGCTATCGATGGAAAACATGTGACAATTAAAAAACCTATAAACAGTGGCTCCTCATTCTTTAATTATAAGCAACATCATTCTATTGTGCTGTTGGCGGTAGTAGACGCAAATTATAAATTTGTATTTATTGATGTCGGTTCTAAAGGCAGATTTCCAGATGGAAATATATTTGATAATTGCATATTAAAGAGAAACATGATGAACAGACAGCTACATCTGCCCGAGCCCAAGGGTCTACCTGGAAGAGAAGACATAGTTGTGCCTTATGTTATTGTTGGTGACGCGGCATTTCCTTTAATGGAAAATCTTATGAGACCTTTCCCTCAGAGACAAGTGATAGACAATTATAGAAACAAAGTTTTTAACTACAGACTCTCAAGAGCAAGGCAAACGGTTGAATGTGCATTCGGCATATTGAGTTCCCGTTTCAGAATATTTTTACGGCCATTTGAAATGAAAGTAGAAACAGTAGACAAAATTGTTATGGCGTGTTGTGTCTTGCATAACTATTTACGCACAAAACGTATAAGTAAAAATATGAATGAGGACCTGGACCTGGAAAATGATAATTTACCAAATTTTCAACAATTACTGCCTTTGCCTCCATTGAGAGGACGCGTTTCGAAAAGAGCATTTGAAATAAGAGACCAATTTACGGATTATTTTAACTCCGTAGAAGGACGAGTGACCTGGCAAAACCACAGCGTGCAACGGGGCGCGTATTGATATCGTTCGACAATTAATACAACAAATAACAATGGAACTTTTAATCATTTTGTAAAATGCACATATGAGTATATTAAATAAATGTTAGAATTTCATATCTACCTACACAACATTTTCAGTTCATTTATAATATCAGTAAGATTTATACAAATAATACTTACCATTCTTGAGATACAGCGCCTCTGCGATTCGTTTCCAAATAGAATCCTTTAATTTTGTATTCATATAATCTGGGTGTTTTACGTCGTATAAACATTTTTCGCTTCGAACAGCTTCAATGAGTTCCTCCATTTTGCAAACACTCGCGCCACTGCCACTCGAAAACAATGTCTCGGTCACCTAGCCGACACGCGCGTACACGCTCATGTACGTGCCTGCGTCGACACGTGAGAGCAAATGCGGAGTTTGGTACTGCGCCATAGGTTTTAAATACTGCCACTCGCACGCAGCTCGTGACAGCCAATGCGAGTGTGGGCATGTGCGGCGGGCTTTAGGCAGCTCTTAACATCAAGGTCTTGAGAGCTGATGAGGGTGAAGCGAGGTGAGTATGGAGAAGCACTGGAATGAAAGGGTGGGGGAAATGGGAGACCAGCAGCATCGTCCAGCACAATCCCCACGTGTGAAATATCCAGTGTGTGGCAGTAATTTCACTGCAAGCAAAAGGATCGTTTGAAACGTTTGTAGAAAGATACAGTTTGCATTCTATAAAAAAGAAAGGTGAGATGACAAGTGCAGATGAAAATGCAGCACAAAACTTTCCAGATATACTTGAAGACATCATCGTTGAAGGAGAGTACAGTCCGCAACAGGTGTATAACATTAATGAAACTGGTCTTTATTGGAAAAAATTGCCAGAGAGAACATACATTTCTAAAGATGAAAAAGTAGCTCAAGGATTCAAT
>NQII01018362.1:0-13055 GCA_002778355.1 Clitarchus hookeri
TCCCACAAGAGTGTGCAAATGCACAGTCGTTACGTGCATGGCAAGACTGCCCAAGACCGTCATGAAAGTAGAGTACGGACACAGCGACTTGCTGCCAGACGGGCAAATGAGTTTCTCTGAATTGTGCGCCGCTGTGAAACATCGTCTGAGGATGCCGATTGGCTCGGCGAAGTAGATGCAAGTGGTTCAACAATTCCGGAACCCTCTTCGTCTGCTCTCCGGATGCCAGTAATGAAAGAGCCCTAGTGGCTGCACACCCGTGGACAGAGGAGCAGTAACTCCAATTGAATGGTTTTTTTTACATACCTACCTGCTTTTGAATTATGGCTGATTTTATAAAAATTTTTTTGTTAAGAATACAACTTTTTTTGACTAAAATGTTTTATTTTAGTTGGGTTTCCATTTCTAATTGCATTGCCAAAGGTTAAAATGTTAAATAAATTTTTTTTTTAAGAGTTTATTAGTAAAAAAAAGCTAAAATAGGATAATGCATGAGAAGAACAATGGTGGATGAAGCCAAAAATGTATGTAAGGACAGGGCCAAGTCAAAAAAATGGCGTAAATAAATGTCAGATTATTAGTAAAAGTTTATTAGGACAAATTTGAGCCCATTTTAACATAATTTAAACTTAAGTAAATGTTTATTACATTATGTGTGATTGTTCATTTAATAACATAATGAATAAATAAAATAAACAACATATGCATGTATTGCAAGTTAAAAATTTCTTGTTTTATTTATTATTACCGTAAACACGATTAAAACCACAACAAAGGTATTTTAGCGACTTTCCGGTACCTTGCGCAAAATAATTGTGACTTTTAGCTAAAAATGGTCGCTTGGGTGATGCGTAACATTTAGTGATAAAGAGTGGGGGTACAGAAAAACGTTACGGCGGGTTACTTGAGTAGGGGCGTGGGGGTTTGGGAGAGTCAAAATTCTTCAAAAATTGCGTTACGTAATACTTGAACGTCCCCTTACTTAATAAATATATTTCTTATAAGATATTTATTTATATAACGGGCGTTCTTTATAGCCTTTTGAAGAGTCGCAATAACAAACAAAACAAATACGGTTACTATAGACCCTCTGTGTACTATATATGTTATTGGGTCAGCGCTGGTATGTTCGTAGTGACGTCAAAGGTAGTGCCAAGTATGGTCTTATGCATACTTGGAGAGAAATTCGGACGTAGCCTGCATCCTCGTGACATCACTCGCGCCCTGGTATGCGGCTTCTTACCGTTCAGTTTAAATAACACTGCAGAAATAAACTAAGCTTTTTGCGCTATTAAGACATAAATAAATGCTAAACCAGATAATCTATGTCTCCAGATTTTTGGAAGCAAAATACGCAAAACGTAATTAATGTCATTCTACACTACGACGTTGGAAAATGTTTTTGGAAAGCGTTTCCCCAGTCTCTTGTATTCTCTTAGAACAATATTTTGCACAGAATTTAAGAGTACATTTTGGTCACAGAAATACACTGCTGGTCAAAATACTAACGCTCACAGTATGCATCGGATGCATCTGAGACTATAGAGAAGTAATGATTAATATTGATAATACACATTATCAAAAAAAATTGCAGCAGGACAATTAGATATGGATCTGTGGTACGCTGTCTGGTCATCTTCAATAATACATTGCATCTCTTCGCACTGCGATACATTCTGCAACACCTTTTGGTATAGGTCGTAGCAGATGTCGGCTGTTGTCCTGGTGCAGACGGGCCCACTATTGTTGGACAGTGTGGTCCAAATCCTGGATACTGAGGCACGGCGGGCAGTTGGAGTTTCAACTGGTCCCACACATTCTTGACTGGTAACATTTCAGGGGAGTGGGCAGGCCATGGTATATTTCAGACATGATGAAAGCAGTCCCGGGCTACTATGCCACATGCGGTTGTCTTTATCATGCTGGAATATGGCACCAGGAAATCCGGCGAGAAAACAGAGCAGATGACGGTGTAGGATGTTGACCATATACCACTGGACCATTAATGTTCCATGTAATATGAGTAGAGTGGGTCGGATATTGTAGGCTATGGCTAGCTAGGCCATAACGCCTGATATGTGGAAACAGCCGCTCGATTGCGAGAATGGGATTGTGATGTTCACCAGGTGCTCTCCATACCCGTGCGCGATGACCAATCCCCGTAACGAAGTAGCATTCATCACTAAACACCTCACATCGCCAGTCTGGGACTTTTCACATTTCTCTGGCTTGGCACACTGCAAACGGTGCGCCGTTGTAGCAGAGTTAATAGCAGCACACATAATGAGCGCTGGGGTAGCAGATTCGCCTCCGCCAGGTATGAGGAAATTGTCCGTGGACACACGGGAGCACTAACACTGGCCAGTATCGTAAACCTCGTCACCATGGTATCCCTCCGCGCCTGGTGTACAATCCATCGATCCTCTCAACTGGTAGTTGTCCTCGTTCTTCCTTTGTCGAATCTCCGTGTGTGCCATTAAGAACCCACTTCTTCTAACAGCATCGATCAATATGGTCCGAATGATCGACATGGTGGGCTATACGGTGCTTTGACCGTCCTGCGGTAATTTATTATTCACTCTGTACAGTTTCTTGTTATCGCCTTGTGTTTCTCGTGTTAATGCGGCGTCGACTACACGCCGGTGTCTATGACAGCTGGTCTGTGCTTGCAGTGTCACTGCTGGATGTGTGGTCATGTGCATACCAGTCAGTACTCTCACTGTTTACGTTGTTTCATGGTTGTCACATGATCTCTTCGTAGTGCGCTGTGTTCATTGTTTGGCTGTGTAGATTATTATGAATGCACCACTGTAGCATGATACTTCAAAATGGCAAAAACTGCTATGTGATATTGTTATTTGTTTTCTTTATTTGCCTTTAATAACATTTAAACTTATTTTATCGCGTTAATCGTCAATTTTTTCCCCGCTCTCTTAAGGAACTTCTCTGCATTTCGCAGCTTGGCCGGCACAGTAGATTTGTGTAATGACTTCAAGCCGACCGTGGCGCCATCTCGCGGTAATTTTAGCTAGATACTGCTCCTTCTCCTTCACTTCCCAGGAAACGTTAGTGTGAGATGGTTTAGCTTTCTTGTCAAGAGGACGAGCGATGAGCAGAGAATTTACTGTTCTCTTATGTGCCTACCTCACATCGGGACATAGAAGTAGTTCAAATAACACGTAGACTGATTATTCCATCTTCGTTTCCTCTGCTGTATTCATTAGGGCTTATTATGGTTAATTATGGCGAATTTGGTGTATAAGGAAGTCGAAAGAGAGAAGCCATACGCGGGGACTTACCAGCATACCGACTGCATTCGTAACACGAAGAGTTTCCTATTAGCAGAATATATGTTGTAGGTTACCATTTGTAAATATCGCATGCTTTTATATAACTGTGCATGTTAACTTACTGCATAAAAATCATACCTTATTATGCTCAGATATCCCATTTTATTGTCAAAACTTTGTTTGCTAAATTACTCACAAAACATGAATTTAATGAGAAAAGGGTTTTCGACCAGTGCATTGGTACTAAGGCAAAAAGTGCCCTGTGCCCAGATTGGAAAGAAGGGCTTCATACCGAGATGAAATTTTTTCCATACAACATAATTATATCCGTGCAAATTTATTGTAAAATACCAACTTAAACCACATTTCCGTGTCCTTCGTAGGAAGGTTTTGAGCGCTTCGTGATGTTTTATTTAATATTTTTAAAAAATTAGACAGTTTAATTCAGAATAATCAATGCATCAATTTCTGCAGTTCGTTATTGCCATTAAAGACACGTACGATCACAAACCTTCGCCGCCATTATGAAAACGAGAGTAATTTATTCAAACGTTTATCTATTGGTGTGCCAATAAAGTAACGATAATAATACAGCGTGACAATCAGTGTAATGCTCAGTGTAATGTTAGACAGTGTTTTTTTTTGACCATCAGTAAAACAATGATTTGTTTCAAGTACAGTTGGAAGTGGGCCTATCTGGCACACGTGAAATGTAGGGCACTGTAAACACTAGGTATAATAAATGACCTATAATTACTCATAATGACCATAAATAACCCGTAAATAACTGAAAATAACATAAAATGAATAACAAATGACCCATGAATGATACATAACACACGAGGCCTATAATTTATCCTTAAAAATCCATAATGACCCATATATTAAACCGTTTGGTGTAAGTGGGCAAATCTAAAAGAATATTTGACCTGCTCACATCTAAAGATACGAAAGTAAACATCCTTTTATTATTAAAATATTTAACCCTTGTTACGACGGGAAAAACTAAGACATTTTTCCACTGATTTTATGTATAAATATATATATGTACACACGCACATAAATACTTGATTATGGTAACAGAAAACTGGCCACTCATTAGAGAAATAAGGGAAAAAAATTGCCAATTAACAAACTTACGAAAATACACTTCATGCCCGAATATTGCTACATATTAATATTTCCGAATCAAAGCCCAAAAGGGGTGAAAAAACCTAAATTTTTTATGTTGTATTAATCTTTTGAACCTTTAAAGAAATCGTCAATGTTCACAAATCAAACTCCTGACAATTGACAAAAAGAATGTCTTGTCAACTAATATATATATTTTTTAATTAACAGAGTACAGATCATAAATATTACAGCTCAATGCCAATTATAAAATAGTCCCCAGTTAATTATGTAACAGCAGAGATACATATGCATGTTTGTAATGTGTGATCTCATGCATGCCAGTGTATCTCTTAGATATTCCATCGATACATTTTAGAAAGGTCAGAAGCGAGAGCCAAATCACCCATAATCTGTTTTAATTTTTGCGACAAAACTGTGTTCCTTCACCATGCTCAGAAATCGTTCTGATACTTGCTAGCATACTTGAGCTCTATCAGCACCTCGTGATGCCGCCCAGAAGCAAAATCACGTATAATGCAAGCATATAAGCAATAGATTCACAAAAATTATATTAAAAATACTCATGTTTACAATCATGAGGTTTATTACCTATGCGAAATTAAAAAACGTATCAGGCTGCAGGGGAGATTACTCAGGTCAGAAGGCCTACTTCAACCTGCAAAATTATGAGTATTTCGACACATCAGTTCAGGCTCCCCATCGAAAACGGCACCCCGGGTCCATTTCGTAACGATGACCTCTTCCACTGTGTCACGTAAAAGGGGGACTGCAGTGGCTAGAGCTCTCGTTTCCAATCACGAGTTCGCGTATAGCATCCTTTCTTTTGTACACACATTTTCGAACAGGAGGTCCACCTAAACACCAGCCCATTTTTCCCTTGCCCTCTTCCCCCTTACACAACGAGACAAGTTCGATTCCTGGCAGGGTCGCTTCCAGGGTTTCGCTATTTCATTCGTCATAAACATTCCTTCCTCAATTCGATTGTTTAACAAAAGAAACTCAGCCCATTTAAACTGCCCGACAAGAATTCATAGTAATTCAAATTCATCTATATTTCCAGTGACCCACTTTCTCGTTCAATTTTTCTTTAAAACAGACCCATACATTCGATTTTATACACTTCTGAAATATAATGTTTCAGTAAAGCAGTTGGATAAGGTTCAGTATATTACAATTGCACAACTAGGAGCACACAAATTTATAATCCTACTTTTTCATGCATTCAATCTTTGCATTTCTCTGATGTTTGCAGATGATGGATACTACACAATGACTTCATTCGATGCACCCCCTTTCCTTAAGTTCACCGATGATTAAATATTTATTTTTACTGTTCAAGGGAATCAAATGTCTGAGTCTGTCAACAAGTTGACTAGGGCATTCAAGAAATATGTAGTCGGTGTTCTTGTCTTCATGTAAATTTTTTAGCATAACCGGCGACGATATGTGTGAAGAAATAAAAAAAATCGATACAGTTTCACCGTCAACATTGTCTTCATTATAGTATGCAGGCCCTTTCCCTTTTACACAACTCTTCAATCAAGAATGAAATCGCAAAAACTCTGAAGAAATTCATGAAAAATCACTCCGAAAACCTGTTTCATTTACGCAATATTCACAACACGCAGCCCGCAGCGTCTCTTAGATTGTGATTAGCAGGGGTATTGACGTGGGAGCATGATATGAGAAAATGTTATCCCATTGACATTAATATGAATCGACTCGGATAATAACCGTTAAAATACTACTGCCATCGATACCAAGCGCGATGGAAACACATAAAGTAGATTTTTTACAAGAAAGTCTTATATGAAAACCTTACTGTAGGGGGTAGCTGAGATCAAGGTCAGATCATGAATATATATGACTGTAAAAAAGTATCAACACCGTTTTGAACCTTTGTAATTACGTCAGGCACATCCTCATGTTTGTTAATAATACCTTGCACCCTAGGGTGAAAACTAGCCCAGGCCTAAGTAAGTAAAATTTCTCAACACGCAACTCAGTCCTTCACCAGAAATAAGTAATTCTTTATTCTATTAAAATGACGGCAGCAATTAATGCAAACTCTATTCCCGATGCGTAAATATTTGCAAACTTTTCTATGAACACTGCGATAATCACCATCCCAGAGAACCATGAAATGTGGCGATGGATATCAGGTAACCTTTTTATATTTATTGTTTGGCACCGACACAGGACCGGAGACGCTCAATACTTCACACCATTCTCTCGACAACAGTTGAACAGCTACCAGAGCGAACTCTTACCATCAAGGCGAGCTAGGTTCGATTACCGGCCGGAGTCGCACTTTTGCGCATGTGGGAATGGTGATTGATGCCATTGCCAACAGTATCACCAGTGATGGACTTGGCGATGTCATGCAGATTTTCTCGGCACACTTCACCTTCTTCACCGACGTAAACGTCCTCAACCCTTGCCGGTGTTAAGCTTTCTCTCAACTTAAAACACACTGTTTCGCCGGAAACAAATATACTGGTGCGGGTGTGTGTACCGCCCATTACGATATTTTCGTGCCTTAAGAAAATCGCTTAGTACCAATGTTAATCAACGCAGATCACTGACTAAGAGTAACCGACGTGTGAAAATATCTTCAATTTTTAATGTCAGCTGTCGCAAACACAGTTCATAACACAACATTTCCAGTGAAAGATATTGAGATTCTAGGAATTTTTCGCCTCAGAATAAGTCAGCTCAACACTCAGAATGGAGGAGCGGTCGTACATAGGAAGATATTTGTTCGTTTAATACACAGAGAATATATAGATTTAATACATATATTTAAAAAAAATGTGTAAATGCCTTGACAAAATCCTTATACATGTTTCACACCAGTAAGACCCTGAGGAAAATATAATACCAGAATATTACGTCACTAATGCTCATTTTATATGCCTGTATTCATATTATATGGTAATAAAATAATATACGAATATTATAAGAGAATAAAATAAAATATATCTGCATATTTTATGGTAATATAAAAATATATGCCTAAAGCATATTAAACTTTAATATAAATATATGCTAGTACATAGGTGATGTTATCTGCTGGTATTATATTTCCCCCGGGCCCTTGCTGGTGTTATGAGAGATTATGGGTTTTTTTTAGGTTGCCACCACTTTATATATATATATAATACATCTGTATATTCTTTCTATATTAAATTGGCAAATATCTTCCTATGGACGACATCTCCTCAATTCTGAGTAATGAGCTGACTGATTCTTGGTCGACCAATACCTGTAACATCGATATCTTCCACTGGAAAGCTGTGTTTCCAACAGCTGAATAGAGAAAATGAAAATAGCTTTACACGTCGGTTACTCTTCGTCAGTTATCTGATTTGATAAACATTGGTATTTAGCGATTATCTTAAAGCAAGGAAACATCGTGGTGGGCGGCCTACCCTGCCACACCAGTACATTTTCTTCAGGAGACACCATGTGTTTTGAGTTGAGAGAGAACTAAGCAGTTTAAATGGGTGCGAACGTTGAGGTCGGCGAAGAAAATGAATTATCCCGAGAAAATCTGACGGACAACGCCAAGTCCATCGCCGGTGTTACTCTTGGCAACGGCATCACTCATTTTTCCCACATGAGAGAAAATACAGGTGCGACCACTGCAGGGAATTGAACCTAGCTCCACTTTGATGTGAGGCATGCGCTTTGGTAGCTGTGCAAGTGTTGTCGAGAGAATGGTTTGCAATATTAAGCATGTCCGGTCCTGTTTCGGCGCCAAACAATCATTATAGAAAGGGTGCCTTATCCCCATCTCCACATTTCAATAATTCACTGGGATGGTGATTATCGCATAGTTCATAGAAAAGTTTGTAAATTACTATGCATCAGGATTAGAGCTTGCAGTTATTGCTGCCGTCATTGTAATGTTATAAATAATTAATTTATCTCTGATGAAGGACTGAGGTGCGATGTTGAGAAATTATACTTTTGTAGGCATGATATCGATTTCTCCCTAGGGCGCAAGGCATTATTAACAAACATGAGTATGTGCATGAACGTAATCGCCATTACTCAAAACCTATTTTATGCTTATTTACAATCATATCTTCACGATCTGATCGTTATCTCTGTNACGTAATCGCCATTACTCAAAACCTATTTTATGCTTATTTACAATCATATCTTCACGATCTGATCGTTATCTCTGTTAAATTCGACAGTAAGATTTTCATATTAGAATTTTTCGTAAACATTCAAAGTGATGTTTTTCCATCGAGCTTGGTATCAACAGCAGTGGTACTTTGACGATTATTTCCCTAGTCGATACATATCAGGGTTCATGGGAGGGTATTTTTGGATGACATGATCCCTCTTAAATGCCCCCGCTAACCAAAATCGAGCAGATCCTACTTTGGGGCCTTATACGCAGAACTAAATTTACAACTAAGTAAATGGTGCCTGCAACACTCAACAATTACTAACCACAAGTTGCAGAAGATGAATAGTGACACTAAAGTGTGAAACGAGTTTCGCAGTTTGATTACCGAACCAGGTTTTGTAACATTTTTAGTGACGTATGTCCGTGAATTATTGACTCTGAGACGTGTTCACACTCAGCAGTAAAACATTTTTAAGCTATTCTCTATGGAGAAGCATGGCGAATCTATATGAGCTCGAGATCCAAAATTATAAATAATACACATTTTTCCTTCGAATAATAAAATAGATTAGACAGTTTTCGAAAAAGGTCGGAATATTTATAAACGTGGATGTGTTCAATTGTATATACATATAATTGACTGAAAAAAGAAGAAGGTGAAATTGATAATTTATAGCGTCACAACATGGAGCAATTGAAATGAGCAAAGTAAAAAAAATTTATGAAACCAAAATATGGAATAATGTTGCCCTAAGCGAATAATCATTTTAATATTTATTCTACTTCCCAAAGTGGGTAGGAATCATTCGTGTATTACACATCCCACTAATGAATAATAGTAGAATCTACTTCTACTGAGGACCGTCCATTCCTCCACAGACCGGAAGCAAGNTCAACCGACGCATACTACACATTTTGAAACCAGCATATACAACGTGTTTCTAAATATGGGTACAAACTCCGGCAGTGTGTGTCTGAGGAAAGTAACAGACTAACATGAAAGTACCACTTTTTTGGTCTAGTAATTATTAAGGGAGCTGTCTGCCCATGAAAAATCCTCATTTAAATGTCCTTACTCTGTGTTGTGCTATGCCTACCTGGTATTCAACATATCTTCTGTTTTGAATGTTCAACATCAATTATCTTACAAATGGTTCAACTGAGTTTGTTCCGACAAGACGAAATTTTTGTAAATTCAGACGTGCTCACTAACAGGATGTATTTAAAAATTGCTAGGAACGAATTGTTAACGACGTTTGATGGAAACTTAGGTGGTCAAGAGCCTTTTCCATTTTATATAAAACACTGTTTCTCAGATTTGTTGCTTTGCAAGTGGTTTATGATATTAAGCCTTACGGCTGGTGTTCCCCGAAATAATAATTATTTTATNCAGATTTGTTGCTTTGCAAGTGGTTTATGATATTAAGCCTTACGGCTGGTGTTCCCCGAAATAATAATTATTTTATATTCGTGGGCATAACTTACAGATACAAGCTCCTGGTATTACAAATGTTAGATTACGTAGTTTTTGCACCATTCCATGTCACAATTACAAAGTTTGTGATTTTGAGACTTACAGTTAAAACAAACGTTAACAAAGACACAAAACTTAATACGAGTGATTGATATAGACGATATTTTTATTTCATTTTAATATACTCTCAGCAAAATTAATTTTGTAAAATGTCATAGACAGCTACAGATAAAGAAAATTCTAAGCTTTCCTTGTTTTGAACAATATTTAAAATTGCAAAAATATTCCTAAGCGTGATTATTCAGTTATTTAAATTTTCACATAGTATTTTATACAAATGAGAAGTATTTCACTACAGCAAATTATTTTTTTTATGAGTCCTAAAAGAACTAAAATTTTGGTTTTCACATATCTTTATAAAAAAATATATGCTGTCTGAATAATTTTTTTCTGGACGAAAGGTATTTGGTGACCAGCAATTTTTAATGCTCTATGAAATTACTCTTCTCGAGCAAGAAAAACGGCATTCGTCTGTCTGCTATTTCGGTGAATTCAGTCCAAGAAAACGCTAAAATACTTTTAATAAAGGTAACCTTCGTTCCATCAAAATGATAGCTAATTGCGTATTTCAGCTGTTGCTATAAAATTTAATTACAATTCTCTCTTTTGAGTAGTAGGAAAATGCCGATTCGAGCACAGCGCAAAAAAGTGGCCCAAATGTTGCGTTTGGTAAGAGGTACGAGCGCAAAAAAAGTTGCTTCAAAATTTGCGCACAGAAAAAAAAGGTGCATCGATACTTTTTGAATTAGAATGCATCGTAAGAAGAAAAGAAAGAAAGTATATAGTAAATAACAAAACATGGATCACTTGCCAAATGCTTTAAACAGCACCCACTATTTTATGAGACTTTCCGAACTCGCAATATGTCAGTTCTAACCGATAAACGATGCTGAAATAAAATAAACCAAGTATGGTCTCAAAGTTGTAGTTACTTCAGGAAATTTTAAGGTAACCTTAACAGACAGATATGTACAGATTGTAAGTAAGAAAGTGTTAAGTGGTGTTAATCGTGGACCCACAAGTTTTGTGTATAACAGAATGGAATATTGTGGTGACAGACAAAGGCATTCAATTCTGTTTGTAAAAGAGTAAATGCACGTCTTCGTATAATTTGAGGTCAATTACTTTTAATTTTTACTCATAAGTTTTAATGAATGTAAAACCATTAAAATACAATTATCATTCCGGCTTCGAAAAGGCGCTGGTAAAGTTTATAGACAAGATCAATGCTGCACATATTGTTTAATGAATAACGTCCGGAGCGTGTATACATCGACCACATCCGGGAGTTGCAGATATCGGGCGCAGTAGTTGAAGAAATCAAACACATCTGGGAGTTGCAGATAGCGAGTCCGTATGAGGAAAACTTATTTGTATACATAAACAGAACGCGAGCTGGGTGTCGAGGTCAGATACTTTTTGAATTTGAATGTGCTCGTGAAAACAAAATAAAAAAAAATGTAGTGTATATTAAATTAGTACAAATAAAACTCAACTGATATCTAATTATACGATGACGACCATGGCAATGAAAAAGTTTAATGCAATTGGAATGAATATAAATTTAAGTGTGATGGTTATATGAAAAGAAAGAATAATAAACCTCAACAACCATTTGTCAAGTGTGAAACTTGTGAACACTATTACAAACCATATCTAATAAGAAGTCATATGAGAAGTAGATTGCACAAAGGTCTTGCACCAATGCAAGAACCTACAAATGCATGGGAAATTATTTTAATGCCGCAAAGTCTAATACCAAAACAGAAGTTACCAAGAGATAAGCAAGTTCAGTGTGAGGCTTGTAAAGACTATTACAAACCATTTCTCACAAAAAGTCGCTTGAGGAGCAAAGTACACAAATATAAACTGAGATTCAGTGTAAAGGAAATTGAAAAGGCATTTCAAAGTAGGATCACGACTTATGCTGTAAAGAATATGAATGCATACAATTACACAAATCATTTCCTAAACGATATAAAAGGAACTGTTACCAGCATAATTAATAATAATTTAAAATCAATGAACCTCAAAGTGAACAAGAAGTTATTGCTGAGTACAAAAGAGGAACTGGTGACAATACCGAATATGTACAAGGCTCTTTTACACTGAGGCGACAAAAGTCATGGGATACCTCCTAATATCGTGTCGGACCTCCTTTTGCCTGGCGAAGTGCAGCAACTCAACGTGGCATGGACTCAGCAAGTCGTTGGAAGTCCCCGGCAGAAATATTGAGCCATGCTGCCTCTATAGACGTCTATAATTGCGAATGTGTNAGAAGGTGTTGCCGGTGAAGGAGTATGTGCACGAACTGACTTCTCGATTATGTCCCATAAATGTTCGATGGGATTCATGTCGGGCGATCTTCCTGGCCAAATTATTCGCTGGAATTGTCCAGAAAGTTCTTCAAACCAATCGCGAACAGTTGTGGCCCGGTGACATGGCGCATTCTCATTCATAAATATTCCATCTTTGTGTGGTAATATGAAGTCCATGAATGGCTGCAAGTGGTCTCCAAGTAGCTGATCATAACACTTTCCAGTCAATGATCGGTTCAGTTGGATCAGAGGACTCAGTCAATTCCATGTAAAAACAGCCTACACCATTACGGAGCCACTATCAGCTTGCACAGTTCCTTGTTGACAACTTGGGTCCACGGATTCGTGGGGTCTGCACCACATTCGAACCCTACCATCAGCTCTTACCAAGTGAAATTGGGACTCATCTGACAAAACCAGGGTTTTCCAGTTGTCTAGGGTCCATCCGATATGTTCACGAGCCAGGAAGAGGCGCTGCAGGCGATGTCGTGCTGTTAGTAAAGACACTCGAGNTTTCGCCGCACTGTCCTAACGGACACGTCCGTCGTACGTACCACATAGATTCCTACGGTTATTTCACGCAGTGTGTCTTGTCTGCTAACACTGACCATTCTGCGCACACTTCGTTAGTCTTG